>JACJUY010006643.1:7278-17545 GCA_014220935.1 Platorchestia sp. MABIK
CGGGCCAGGAATGGGGAGGTTGGAGGGGACGACAGCCCTCCTGCTGCCCACGAGCCTGCCGTCGCCGATCCTGATTCTCCCTCTGCTCAGGGAGACAAGAACGTGAGTATCCTAATGTTCGGTCATGTTCGTGTGTGAGGGAGAGCGCGAGTGTCCTAATGACGTGCTGTGTTCGGTCATGTTCGTGTGTGAAGGAGAGCGCGAGTGTCCTAATGACGTGCTGTGTTCGGTCATGTTCGTGTGTGAGGGAGAGCGCGAATGTCCTGATGACGTGCTTTGTTCGGTCATGTTCGTGTGTCTGAACGAGATCTGTTCATTTGACGTGCAGTATTGGTTAATAAAGGAGAGCTTCTCAAGTTTGTATGCGTGGAAATAAACACGGAGAATTATTGATCATACATATTCTAAATTGCATGAAAAAATGGTTCAAAATTGAGGTTATTTCTAGCATTGCTTTATGGTTCATGAATTATTGATCGTATTCATTGGGAGTGAGAGATGTACGATGGCTATGTGCTGCTGCAGGAGAAGTCTGAACCACTCAGCGCGCTATCTCCAGTTCACAGCGCTCACGATTAATTAGGAACTCCTTGGCAACGCCTTAAGAAACATTGAAATGTTTGTTGTTATTTCCGTGGAGTTTTCGCGAGAATGTGGCAGCATGCAATAGGCATGAAGTTATCAACTCACAAGTAATTCTCTTCTGATGAATAATTTTGACAATTCTGTTTACCCAACATTCTGGTGTACGAGTGCCATTTGCCGCCTATTCACAAATGTCTGCAAAACTAAGTCTTAGGTAAATTGGAAATGGCGTCATGGTCGTCCAAATGGTGTTGATTTTCAGTTATACACTCAAGTCGCTGCTGCTGAACTCGTCACAGGCATGCCTCAACTCTGCCTTGTTGACATGAGCTGAATGGTCCATGTGAGATAATTTTTCGAGGATGATCCAAGTAGATTACTTCGGTTAGGCAAAACGCCAAATATAATTGCATTGTTAGAGAAAAGGTCGAATTTTATTTTTTCGGGGTGAAAGACAGAATTTGATAATCGATTTACGACAGTTAAATAGTAAAATTTAATTATATTTTGAAAAAAATATAATTCGATTGTTCTGCTTTATCTACAAGCCGAATTTAGTTATATTGTTGAAGGAAAACGCTAAATTCGATCAGGTTTTTGAAGAAATAAGCGAAGTTTGATCTTGTTTTTTAAGCAAAATTTCAAAATTCTTCAAATTGATTGTTTTGTCTACATTAAAGCCGAATTCGGAAATTTTTCCTTGCAACGCATCAATCTGTGAACCGCGAGTTGCAGCAGTCGCTAAGGGGACCGTATCGTGCAGGCCAGTGACGAGGCTGCGGCTAACGGCGGTGCCGCGGCCGAGAACGACGGTGCTACGGCAGAGAACGGCGCTGACGTCCCTCCCATGCCCACCTCCACGCCCGATCGTGTGCTCATGGTCAAGGTCGAGAATCTCTACTTGGATAAATTTGACATTACAGAGGAAATAAAAGTAAGTCTGAAAGTAAGTTTGAAACCGAAATTGGCCCACACATTTTGTGGAGTTCACATTTTAATTTTGTGGAGTTCTGAGTACTCAGGGTTTACTGCTGCAATGCCTTGTGTGCATGTTTTGATTTGACTCGGCATGAGTGCCGTCTGATCTTCATTTAGTAGGCTCAAAATGGCATTTAGTTGCTTGAGGGGACATTTGATTGTGTGTCGACGTTGAAGACGAGAAAATATTGTAGACGGACTTGTTACAGAAGTCATAGTCAAAAGTTTGTGACAGGTAGTGGTGTACTGAGATTTCAATGGAGTTGACTGGACAACTGAAGCATTTCTTTGAAGTTGAAAATAAGCAGAGAAAAACACAGAATGACATTGAATCAGTCGTTTATACTGACTTACTTTTGTCCTGCAAAATCCTAATTTGAGAAGGCATTCTGTTGAGTCTAAGGGACTTTAGCTCAAAAAGGAAAAAACGCAGCTTCATGCAGCTTTTCTTGTTCAGTTAATGAGAAACACATAAATTGTCAGCAGGATATGTCGATGTATTTTACTTTCTAACATTTATTACTTCATTTTTTTACTGCTTTCGCATAAGTGTGTATTTTTTATCTAGTTTATTATTTCATGTCTCATTATATGGCAAGAGGCTTGTAAGAAATTTCAAAGAGCATTCACACATATTTTAACACGTTCCCCACATATTGAGCCATATGTGTACCAATTGGTAAGTGGCTCATTCATGTACCAATATACTGTACATGAATGACATTTCATCTGTTTCGCGACCTTCTTAAAAGATAATTGTAATCAGACAAAATGAAATGTTATTGTGCAATTGTATTTCATATTTCTTAGGAAGGATGAAAATGTAATTGAGCAGCAAAGTCAATTTCTCTATTCTGCCACTTACAACCTAACCAAACCAACCGTTAACAACCGCAGAAATACGGTGAACGTGTTAGTGTCGTTAAAATTCATATCCCACTTATGGTATTGTATTTATGTGCAGATGTGTCTAATATTTTCTCTCAAATATTTTGGGGCTGCGCTGATTTAATCAATGTTCCCTTTCAAATATTTTAGGGACGGCGCTGATTCAATCAATATTTCCGTTAAAATATTGCGCGACACACGATGGCCCAATGATCATTTCCTCACCCGTATTTTGCGGTAGGCTGTAACGCAAGAAATCATCAAGAGCATCCGCGACATCATCACCTTGAACCCCCTGTACCGCGAGAGCGTGCAGCAGATGATACAGCAGGGCCAGCGCGTCGTGGACAACCCCGTCTATTTGGCTGATCTCGCCGCCTCCCTCACCTCTGCGTCGCCTGCTGAGCTCCAGCAAATTCTGGAAGAGCAAAATGTGAGCTAGTGTGAAATGTGAGCTAGTGTGAAATGTGAGCTAGTGTGCTAGTGCTAGTCTTGTAGAAACGCTCTTGAAAAAAATGGGCTTATT
Organism: Platorchestia sp. MABIK; assembly: GCA_014220935.1. NCBI lineage: Eukaryota > Metazoa > Arthropoda > Malacostraca > Amphipoda > Talitridae > Platorchestia > Platorchestia sp. MABIK. The sequence continues at coordinate 10,256 of JACJUY010006643.1, forward strand.
TATACAAGTTTCGGCCTCTACATAAGTTTTTTTATTTCTGGAAAAATGAAAGTACTAATAGTTTAGATAACTTCCAAATTACGTTTTTTTTCAAATCATGGGCACTTAACAGCCGAGATTACTTGCACTTCAATTGGTAGCAAATTTTCAATAGGTGTTTGATGTAGCGCCAGTTGGCGAGAAGTACCTCAATGAGTGAGTGCTAGAAAGACTGAGTACACTTTGATAGTTGGCAGTTTTTAGGTGACATTCGGTAATAAGCAGGGATTTGCGAGTGCCACAGGTATTATATATTTATTTTGAATTTGGATGCTTTGTAGTTATTAGGGGTTTCACATTGATGATGTAATTAAGGGTAAACGACATCTTGCATTGCATATTTCTCAACGTTGAGCGATAAGTGAAGTTTTAAAGCTACGCTGATGCATTGCTTTGCTTTCCTTGATGAGGACTGAAATTCTTGTTTGGCTGGAGCTCACTTTTTCATTTGCTTCTAAATTTATCTAATGAACCTGTGAAGTAACGTCGTCGACTGTCAATGGGAGAAAATGCATGAATATCGACTGGCGTTGCTGTGGTTTGTATGCAAGATCCCACTGGTCAGCAACCTCTCCTCTGTTGAGTGCCACCACGCAATTGAAACATCCTAGTTGTTACTGCAGTCCCAGGATGGGGTGAAGTGCATTGATGATGCGACCTGATAAATTTAGTGGTGGTGCTTGTTCTCATTAGTGCTTGTGCTGCAGATCCGAGAACGCTTGATGCTGGCCCTGGCGCTAGTCAAGAAAGAGTACGAGCTCAGCAAACTCCAGGCATCTATTGCCAAGGTTGGTCGTGTGTCTAATGTCGCAAAAGCCGCTTCAGAGCTCTGTTGTGAATATACTGGTCTTTCAAGTCTTCGTTTTTTCAATTTTTAATTTTTGGCTTCAGTGAATCGAGTTAACAGAGCTCTGAACTTGACTAGAAATTTTAGAAATTCGAGGTGTGTCTTAACTTAGCATTTTGTATACTTATTGAGTTTGTCTATATCATCGACTTTTTTTGTTTTTCTATAAATCATAATATATCTCTTGATGTGCTAAGTTTCACCAGCAAATCCTATTGTGTAGTTGTGTTTTACAATTATTGCTTTATTATTTATCGTATTTTTTTTCTGTAATTTAAATTCGGATGCCTGAGACCGATGTTTATTTACATCAGTTCAGCTTTTTTTTTACTAAAAGCTGTCGTACATCTGATGCTGTCTTTTGTACAGCTTCAAGATTTTTATTACTCTAATTTGGATAGCATTTTTTTTTGGTTGCCATCTAATCATTTCTCTGCATTTTTAACTACAAAAATTTGATTTTATTTTTGCTTGTTGACGTTTTGTTATTTAGTTTTTAAAGATTTAGGTTAGTTGACTTTTACTTTTTCAAACTACAAACATTTCGTTTCCGTCACTGAGGTGAGAAATACTGTCAGTTGCAGCACATAATTTGGCCAGCAAAAAGTTGTGCAAACCTCAGCTGTAAGTAATTTTCAATATAGTGCGTTATTCTATGTCCTTTTCTTAATAAAATTATCGTGGAAAGTTTTGATGTATTTAATAGCTCTTACATTTTCAACGTTAAAGGTGTGTTGCTGGTAATGAGGTGTGCTACTGGTGTTAAGGTCGGTAGTGTGTTGTGCTGCCGGTGTTGATGTGTGTTGGTTGTGTTGAGCGCAGGAGGTGGAGGAGAAGGTGCGCACTCACCACCGCAAGTACATGCTCAACGAGCAGCTGAAGGTCATCAAGAAGGAGCTCGGCCTCGAGAAAGACGACAAGGAGGCCATCGAGGAAAAGTTCCGAGCAAGACTAAAGGTGAGGCGTTTTAATACTTGAGTGTTTCGACCAAGATTGGGGGATTTATTTTACGATATGCCTTGCGTTCAAGACTATGGGAAATTTAATTTGACATATGCTTTACAATCAAGACTATTTATGTGCCATTTTCTTTCCTAGGAAGCAATTGTGTAACCAAGTGTAGTGCATATTGCTCAGGTTCTGTTTATTTTGTGAAAAATTCGATGGTAGATATAAGTCATTTAGTAGTGATAGTAGAATGGTGGAAGGATTGAAGGTAGCTGCATTGCGTAGGTAAGTACATGTGTGATTTTAAAGTACCCTTCTTCTTCTGTGGATTTGCCTTTAAATCCCCTACCCAAGGCTGTAATATGAAAGTTATTGTGCATTTAGAATCAGACAACAATTGTGTGGATGTTCTTTGAAATCCGGAGATAAATGTACAAATCATGATGTTCCTTGAAACCTAAAGGCAAATGTAATAATATGAATGTTCTTTGGAATCCACGGTGAAGTAAAATGTGATAGTGTGAATGATCTTATGCACCCACAATAATAAGATATATTATGACCTCTCAGGGGGATACAACTATTGTATCTATGGGAATTAGCACTCCCAGGGGGGAAATGTGTGAGGGCCCGAGCTGAGAGTTAGGTAGGCCTTCTTTTTGTGGAAATAAAATGTTCTTTTATTATGTTAAAGACTACCGTTTTTCGGTTCATTACTGTCCTGTTTTTCAGCACCTACTACTTTCTTCTTCAACTTTTATCTTGTTTCCTGAACTTCTTTCTCAACTTGCTGTTTCTATGCTCCTTCTGCATAGATTCCGCGTTCCCTTATCGCCATACTAAATGGTGCCTTCCTCATTCCTTTCTTCGGAACGCATTTTCTAACGGTTAGGGAGGCTTAAACTAACATCTAATCCAATCTGGATATACTATGAACATATTTCGGAGTCTACAGTCATCGGTAATGATAAAAATTTTTTTCTTAATCCTGAGTTTAAAGTAACACCATCAATATTATTTCAACATCACAGGTAATTCCAATTTAATAACATGAACACTTATCTTAATCCGCATTCAGGCCTGAAGTTCCTTTAAAATTCACAGTCTTAGGTAATAACATAAATGTTTTTCAACATCTTCAATCAATAATAAGAATATCATTCCAAATCTCCAATCAAGGGCCAAAACATGAATGTCATTTCAAATCTCCAATGAAGGGCCATAACATGAATGTCATTTCAAATCTCCAATCAAGGGCCATAACATGAATGTCATTTCAAATCTCCAATCAAGGGCCATAACATGAATGTCATTTTAAATCTCCAATCAAGGGCCATAACGTGAATGTCATTCCAAATCTTCAATCAAGGGTCGTAAGATTAATGTGTTTCCTTGTGCTCCAGGAAAAAACAGTACCTGAGCCGATCATAGAGGTGATAGACGAGGAGCTGAGCAAGCTTGGGTTCTTGGACAACCACTCGTCGGAGTTCAGCGTGACGCGCAACTACCTCGACTGGCTGACCGTGCTGCCCTGGGGCGTCACCAGCGAGGAAGACCTAGACCTTCAGAAAGCCAAGACAATACTCGATGAGGACCACTATGGCTTGGAAGATGTGAAGAAGAGGATTTTGGGTGAGTCGCGATGTGTGGAATTTGAACATTGTAGTATTCTGGTGCATGGAATTATTTGATTGATCAACTCGTTTAAAAATTGTACCTTGTTTAGAAAATGTGAACATCAAAGGTATTTTCCTTAATGAGCTTGAAAAGTAATCATTGAACTAAAAATTGAAACTTCTTTCAAAAAATGTAGATTATTTTGGCAGAGAAAGATTTGCGTAAGAGAGTTATTTTTTGAAGGTAGTTTTTCTTTGGAATGCCATATCAGAATACCACGAAGTTATTATGTTGGAGTTTTGAGACATGCTTGCTTTGAGTTTTGCCTAATGAAGTATCTAGGACCGTAAAAACAAAGATAGGTGGGTACAGATGCAGGAGTGATACCTCTGATGCTTCGCATTTAATTAAGGCACAGTTGTCTCCTGATTCTCAACTCACTTACAATTTACACAATTTATTATGCTCAATTTGCAAGCAGTAAAAGACATACTCTATCGTTAAACGATATTACTTTTTTTTGAATAGACACTTTTTGTACATTTCTCTTAAAAGATAGACGATCGGTTGTTGTATTAACTCCATCGCATCGAGCGAAATGTCGCGATGGCTTTCGTAGACGACTCCCCTGTGACCCGGGACTATGTACTGTTCACATTCAGAGCGCCTGATGATAAATATGTTCTTTTGCCAATGTTGTGAAGATACTAATTTATTTCAATTTATTTCTGTGTGATTGAGGTGAAGTTATAAAGTTATTACAAAGATCATTGATGTTATTTGACCGAAGGCTGGTGTTGATAGTGTTCGTATGATGATCTTGTCCATTTTTGGCTACTGCGCAGCATTGGAGGGAATAGAGGAGCGTAGAACAAAAGTGAGTCAGTGGTAATTTTGTTGGTAAACTCTGTTTTGTGATGTTTTGACTACGGTTTTTCTGAATCATCTGCTGTGATGCGTTCATATTAAATGTTATTACTAATTAATGCTCGTTTTTTTTCTGGTGTTTTGGCTGGAGTATCCTGAAACGCGCTCTCCAGAGGATACAACTATTGTATTTTAAGGGAATTAGCGCGTGTAAAGGAAAGATATACCTTGTGTTTCCATCAACTCTATACTAAATGGTGCCTGCCTCCTTCCTCTCTTGGAACGCCTTTGTTGTGGTTGGGGGGCTTGAACTAACTAATCTAACCTAATTTAATGTAACATCTTTGCTGTGGTAAGGGAGGCTTAAATTAACAATATTGTGATCTTAAATCGTTACAGTTCGCTTTTTTTCTACCATTAATAGTGTCAGACGAGTGCGGTGTTCTATTATCGCTTTCATTTGATGTAATCGCTCAGAGTGAGGTGTTAGATGCATTTATTTTGATAATGTACTGTGGAGCGCTGACTTGATGTGGTCCCTGCCGTGACAGAGTTCATCGCGGTGGCGCAGCTGCGAGGCACGACGCAGGGCAAAATTCTGTGCTTCCATGGCCCGCCCGGGGTCGGCAAGACGAGCATCGTCAAGTCCATCGCTCGCGCCCTCAATAGGAAGGTGAGCCTCCAGTGTAAGTTGATGGTCTCCATACCGACAATGCGTGGCAAAGTTGCGTTTCTTGGAAGATGGTTGGTATACAAAATAGGAATCAAAGAACTAGGCTGGAAATTCGCCAAGGTGAATTAATTTTTGCCATCTTAACTTAGGATTGATTTTTTTTGTCGTCTTTTGTTCGGTAATTTTGTGATTCTCGCACTTAGCAATGCTGCAGCATGGAAAGTACTTGCAAAGTGTAGGTTCTGGAGTTCATTAGAGGATGTTAGTTTACAACTCGTATGAATGACTAAATAAATATTATAGCACAAGTAGAAACCTTGTAGCGCAGAATTTCTAAGTGGACGATGAAATTGCCCGTACTTGAACAATGGAGTAAAATTGATATCGTGACTGCAGCAGCTAGTGTTCATCATTTAATCTTTAATTTTTGAAGAATTGAAACAACCGTTTTAGTTGCAAAAATTTAGTTTTATTTAGTTTTAAAGCAACCTACTAACCCGTTCAGATATTAGTTTTATATTCATATTCATATTCATGTTTTTAAGGTGTAAAATTTTGGAAAAGAACCTGAACTTTGTTGAATGGGGCTGACCAGTTTGATCCTCGAAATGTAGCGTCCGCGTTCGTTTTTAATAAGACAATAATTAACACGCTTTTGTACGGCAGTATTTCAGGTTCAGCGTCGGCGGCATGACGGACGTGGCCGAGATAAAGGGGCACCGCAGGACGTATGTGGGAGCCATGCCTGGCAAAGTGATTCAGGTGTGTAGCTGCTGTGTGTGGTAGGGAATTTTTGGGACCGCCTAGTTGAGGAATGTTATCGCTCATCGGGAAGAACAACGTCATAACTCAAAATTATGGAAAATTGACTTATCCATGCTGTTAAATTTGCCATTTCGTTCTACGTATTTTGGGAAAACCGTCATAACTGTACCTTCATAATTGACCGGGAGGAAGAATTCTCTTTTTGATCAAAATTAACTCTGTAAAGCAGTTTGCAAAGTTCAAATAATTTCTCCTGAAAAATCAAGAATTTCGACATGTGACGTTCTTCTCAGTGAGCGTTAGGGTGCTTACACACCAAAAGACTGTAAGCGAGAAAGCAAGCGAGAGCAAAAGATGTTAGGCAAGATCTATCACACACCAAAAGACAGCCAGTTCGCGCCTGAATGTCATGGAGAGTGGTCTGTAACAGAGACCAGCGGTACAAGCATGAGTTTGTAACGTTTATTTTCATTCCAACTTCATCCCATTGCTTTAAACACGTCATCTGTCACTGTGCTTTAGATCTTTAGAGTTCCAAATGCACAGTACAGCATAAACTTTGGACATAAGGAGTTCAGTTGATGTTGGAGGAATTGAGCAGCACATCTCCCTCGTCGACATCTCGCCGCGCACCAGAGGCTCCGCCCTGCAGCTCTTAGGCGTGTACAGGCGTGGAACCATCTTTGAGTCGCTTTCTCGCTTCAGCCAATCTTCAGTCTTGCCCTCTTGCTCGCTTCCAGTGTGTGCACTCCCTTAGGAATCCGCGTTAATTCACGCTTGCTTGCTTTCTCGCTTCCAGTCTTTTGGTGTGCAGGCACCCTTATGTTGTAGTGTCCACGTACAGTTGTGGGGTTTGGCCAAGTCGCAGGGCTCTGGCCAAGGCGTGGGAGTACAGTTAAGTTGTTATTCAGTTACCTGCAAAATTGAAACGAGTGTTTATTACTTGTTTATGAGTGCGGGAGTGCTAATGAAGTTGTCTGTAGTATAGACGAGGAGTTTTTAAAGATTTGTTTTAGGCTTTGGGGCTAAGCGTCGCTCTTTACTCATGCTCAGTATTGGAGCTGGGAAAGTTGCTTGCTGTCAAGGTGGGAGAGTCTGTGTTAAGCACAGTCATGCACACTGTTTGTGATTGCTCTTCAATATCTGTCGTCTTTTCTAATGGGTGTTGGTAGTTTTGGTGTTTTCAGATTGAATTTGTTAGCTGCGCCGAGTTAAATTTGTGTTTAATATTCAGCTCAATCTCAACTACAATTTTATACATTGAAGTGAACGAAGATCGTTTGGAGCATGCTTACATTTGTTTTTCATCAAGTATAGGCGAAAATTCAGTTAGCGGCCATCAGTGGGTCACGTACGCTTTGGAAATCCCCTCAGTGACCATTGAGTGAGTCACTGAGGGAGACCAAGTAGTCAGCGTCTTGTATTCGCGAAGACTTCTCAACGTTGCACACTTCAAGCTCAGTGCCATATTCTGCTCAGATAAGTCACGCACAGCCTTGCATCTCAGACATAGACTGTTGTTATAGGGTTAGTA
>JACJUY010006643.1:17642-31280 GCA_014220935.1 Platorchestia sp. MABIK
GGACGCAGGAATAAATAAATTAAATCACACGTTTTGTTGTACAAGAAAAGCGTTCTCGAAAGTCGGCTGGAAACTCTCTATCTGTTTGTTATTGGTTCTTTTCACTGATCCATGCTCGTAGGTGTCCCACTTGATACGGCGCACAATGTGTCCCCAAAATTTGAAATGGTACATGTAATAGCAACTTTCCAGAGATGCTAAAAATTATTTTAGATTTACTTCATACTCAATTTGTCTAGTGTTTAAACTTCTATCTGGATAAACATATTATCCAATTGGTTGATCTGAGAGAAAACTTAAATTTGGGCTTCTTTCCAAGTTCGAAAGTCAGTAAAGTCTTGCCGCATTCCATCGATACTTTGCTGCTCAGTTTTGGTGATCCTAAATTTTCGCTTCCTGCCTCATGAGGCGCAGTCAGCCCATGAACTTCTGGTTTCTTCTTTTAAGTAATTAGGGGGGGGGGCTGTTTATCTTTATGCTTTCGCATCCTTTTGCCTATTTTTCTTGTACAGTTGTTTCCTGATTTTCCACACATTTAATTTTTGGAAGAGTAACTGTCATAGCTATGTTTGTCTTAGTATCTACCACCTATCCAGTTTGTCACAGTGCTGCGTAGAGTGCGATGGCGTCTGCTTAAATGAATTTCACGTCACCAGTGCCTCAAGAAAACTGGCACCGAGAACCCAGTGGTGCTCATAGACGAGGTGGACAAGATCGGCCGAGGCTACCAGGGCGACCCTGCAGCGGCGCTGCTCGAGCTGCTGGACCCTGAGCAGAACTCGAACTTCCTCGACCACTACATGGACGTGCCTGTCGACATGTCCAAGGTGCTCTTCATCTGCACCGCTAATGTGCTCGACACCATCCCCGATCCTCTCAGGTGAGTAGCTCCGCACTGTTTATGGTTCTACTCCATCCCCGTTCCTGTCAGGGGGGTAGCTTAGCAAAATTGATGTGCTTCACATCATCCGCTACCGATTCAGGTAGGTGGCTATGCACTATTGTTGGTTTTACGCCATTCGCGATCCTCTCAGTTGGGTGTCTCTGCCCCTTTTGTTGGTTTTACACGATAGCATGACTCATTTAGATGAGTTACTAGAATGAGAGCTCTTACGTATTTGTTCAGTTGCTAAGAACAGTGTTGTATTTGTATGTATTACGCAATGACCGCCATTTTGCATCATATTTGTGAACAGTCTTTGTCGTATATGTGATTGCAAAAAGTGCTACAGCGAGTTTGGTGTATAGAGTGTTGCGTCGAGTTGGTTGGTTCAGTGTGTCCTTTACTGTGTGGTGAATTGAATGCTTAACTAAATCGAGTTAATAAATTGTGTGCGTCTGTGAAGCGAGTAAATAAATTATTATTTTACTGATTCAAATTAATAAATTTTATACACGTTGCATTTTACTCATATTACTAAGTATGTTTTTTCTAGTGATTCATTTTCAGGTATTCGGTTGTTTCTTGAGATAGATTGCGCCTTTTTTTTTATCTCCAGCTCAAATCAAGTTTAGAGTAATAATTAAGTTTCATGTGCATTTTTCCAGAGACCGGATGGAGATGATCGACATCTCTGGTTACGTAGCCGAGGAGAAAATGGAGATTGCCAAAGCATACCTCATCCCGCAGGCAATGAAGACTTCCGGCATAGAGCAAGAGAAGGTAAGGATCTAGACGTGTCCTTGCTTGTGTGAGCAGGCGCACTGAAGATGAAGTTTGGCCTGCTCACATGTAGCTGTTCAGAGGCGGGTAAGTTTTCCAGCTTCATTGGGGATACTGATAGGATCTGTCCGGGGTTTAGGTTCGTTGTCACTGTTCTCTGTTGAATCAGCAGCTTTTGTCAGGTGTCAAGTTTAATTTGAAACTCGCCACTTTTCCTTTTCACCCGTGCTGAGATGACTTATGCCTCGTTCCAGACTCATCTTTGCATCTTTATTCTTCTTCTGTTTTACTCTGTCAACGAATCTTTAGAAATAGCTCGGTGCTCTTATCTTTTATGATTGAATTACTTTGTTGTGGTCTTGTTCTGTAGTAACAGCAGGTGATACTGATGACGTTCGCGACGCACCATATTTTTTGTGCCTAAACTAGCTTTTTTTTGACGCTAATGGATCAGTTCTAAGTTTGGTCAACACATCGGGCTGAAAATCAGTATTTGAGGGGACGTCTCTCTCTGCAATTATTTGGTAGTACATTCGTGTTCGCCGTGAGATTAAAGTGCTACCCCTTGGGTTAGTTAGTTCCATAGTTTGGGTTATGAAAAGCGTAATGCTTGGTCCATTTCTAATGATAAAAGTTTATTTTGATACAGGAAACACGAACGAAACATTAAAAAATTTCAAATGAGGTGCAAACAGGGATCTTGGTATTGTAGGGGTATTAAGCTTGTGTCCACGTCTCCAATACCCACCAGATAAAGTTGGAGCCTACAGCCGTTGAGACTCTGATCAAGCGGTACTGCCGCGAGTCCGGCGTGCGCAGCCTGCAGAAGCTCATCGAGCGCATCATGCGTCGTGCCGCCTTCACGCTCGTCAGCGACAAGCCCGAATACGTTTCCGTGCAGGAGTCCAACCTCGAAGATTTTGTCGGGAAACCCAAGTTCACATCGGATCGCATGTATGACGTCACTCCTCCTGGTGTCGTCATGGGGCTGGCCTGGACTGCGATGGGTTAGTGGTAGAGGTCGTTCATGATGCACAATGGCACCGACTTGATTAGGGATTTTGTGGTGTGAATTTTTAATGAACTTTGTCATGGTTATGGAGTTGCTCGTATGAGCTTAATAATGATATGTTATGTTAGGTCTCAATGGTGGCGAAAATCAATTTCTTCAGAAGCTTCAAGATGGGTGTTTCAATTCATAGTAATGCTGTACCTACGAGTTCTGTTTTGATGAGAATAATCACTATCAAATGACAGTTTTTTAACTTCAATTATAAGTGGTTATCTCTCTCTATATCTCTGTTGAACTTAAGAATATATTTATCATTCAAATCAATTATTTTTGAACTATTTTTTGTAAATCATCATCTCATTTGCCAGTTATGGTCAATGTCAGACATAAACTGAAAGTTTAATTCTTTGTGCTTGTTTTTAGCTGTCTGCAGACAGCGTTTTGACACTTCAAATACATTTCTGAGGTTCAGAGTAATGTGCCTGCATCAATGTAGTGTTCCCTCAAGCAGAGAGGCTAAATACTGCTATGTGTGTTGAAGTAGTGTTGTCTACTGTGATGTAATTGATGTATCCTACTTGGTACACAGTGTGGGCAATCATGACCGTTTTTCTGGACAGCATTCACAGTATGTAATAATGTTCTCAAAGGTCATATTTCACTGAATAAATGGAAGATTTATTAACGTGCAATAACCTGTAGTGATATACGGTGCGGGTTTGGACATCAAACCGTGTGCCCTACGAGCGCATGATGCGTTTAAAATGTCATGTTGCCAAAAGCGCAAGTAAAACATGTGCGCGTTCTGATGCTTGCTCGCCTCGGGTTTCACCGAGGCGCAACCGTGTGGCTCTCGCTCCAGACATGATGGTCTTATGAAATGTCGCTTTGCTTTGCTAAATTTGTATTCATGATCAGTCTCGTTGTGTATTTATTATCGTCTTCTTTTACTGTTTGTTTTTTAAATTAATTTTTATAGGTTTTAGCTAAGTAAATTTTCCAATGTTGTTCAAATTTTCTTACGAAGTAACTTGCGCTCAGGACCCTCTAAATTTCCTCTGTTTGCTTTACTTTTTGTCGTGAAGGTGTTGATATTCCCTCATATTTTATTAATTTTGCCATTCCACAGAGGAAAAAATCACTCACCTTTACGTGTTTACCATTCTCTCATCAATTTCTCATTTGTCTATGCTTTTTATGTAATTAGAAGCTTTATCAAGAAGTTAACTTATTATAAACTGTGAACTTGAAAAAATAGAATTTAAGCCAACTAAATATTTTGAATGGCATTCAGTAACTGTACAGCGATTCACTATGAAATGTTTGATACTAATTTTGGAAAATATATTATGAGTTCTGCAAAAACTAAATAAAGTTCGACTCGAACTTCGTTTGTATAATTTTATGTTTAGTATGTTCGTTCCAACTAGTCTGTCATGTCTTGTTCAACCAGGCTTGAACTTTGAAAGGAATAACGTTTCTCCGTGTTTAGATCGCCTTGTGTGTTTGTTTCAAATTTTTGTAACATTGTAGTTTGAACACTTAACAATAAACGACATTGTTCCTAATGATTTTGACACCAAAGAAATTACGTAACTCATAATGAAAATCCTTACTTGCAACTTCACGGAACTCTGAATTTGACCGCTAGATTTAAAAGATAGGTGAAATGAGGGACAAGTGTGCCATTCATGTTTTGCAAATACTTAGGTGGGTCTACCTTGTACATCGAGACGAGCATGCGCCCAATGGCCAAGCCTCAAGACAAAGAAGGTGCCGTGCAGGGCAGTCTTGAGACCACCGGACATCTGGGAGACGTCATGAAGGAGTCCGTCCGCATAGCCTATACTTTTGCCAAGAACTTCCAAGCCTCCATCGACCCTCAGAACAAAGCTCTCTTAGAAAATCACCTACACTTGCATGTACCCGAGGTATGGAGACCATCTTCTTTTATACTTCGTGTGGTTATTCCACAATTCATTTAGATTTTGCTATAGTTTTTCACTGCATTTTGTATGCCAAATTTTTCTGTGCTTTGAAGGTGTGAAAGTTCGTGATCTTTTTGGTTTTAATTTTGAGGGCATTCGGATTCTCTCAAGTTACTCCCACCTCGGCTTCTCACTGAATGTTTTAGAGTGGTTTGTAAGGCAGGCAAACTCGCTCTAGTTTCACGTTTAAGTCGTGTAAGCTTAGTTATGTAGTGAGCTAACTGACGACTCTCGTCTTCGAGCCTACTCAAGTACTTGCTTCGTGTAGTGCTCGAGTTAGAAATATAATCAACTTGCCTTTGTTTGAGTAGTACAAAATTTTCCAGTGTTTGCTAATTGCTCTAGGAGCTATAATAGGCCACGTAGCGTTTTATTTGGATTTGTTGATCTGCAACCTTTCTTGCTTTCAATTTTCTCACACGCAATGGTACTGTACCCATCCAGACTGCTACGTTAGTGTATGTGCGTGATGACTTCAGGTTAGATTCTCATTTGTCTCTTTAATTAAAAATTTATCGTCTTCTAACTCTTGGGAAGTGGTACTTGAACTTAAGGGCCGACGACAGTAGAGCCGTTGTTGTGGTTTACATTTCCCTCTTATATGCACGTACAAGAGGATGCTCGCCTATGTTCAAGACCAGTCACAAGGGAAGACTCAGGGGATATTCTGTGTCATTCCTGGTCACATCAGTAGAGAAGGTATCTTAGGGAACCAACTTGTCATTGATTATTCTTCATAGATTTAGGCCATCAAAATCACCTCTAGTTGACTGAATATTCTAACTCAGTGTCCTCTCAGTGTCCTCTGTTCCTCAGTGTCCTCTGTTCCTCAGTGTCCTCTGTTCCTCAGTGTCCTCTGTTCCTCAGTGTCCTCTGTTTCACGAGCTTAAAAATGTTTTCATTTCATTCACAAGTCTGGTTGTATTCTTCAACCAACCCTGCCAGATAGCTCATACCAAAAGAGTCACATTTAGCGCAGCTGACATTCCGCTCGTTCTCTTCAAACTGCTCGAAAACCACCCTCACAAGGATCTCTCTCTCTCTCTCTTTGTAAAACGCAGGTTGTGATTAAATCTCATTATATACATTGAAACCTGTTGGACGACGGTTCTTCACACTCCTCTCTCACACTGCCTACAAAACTTATTATAGGCTTATTAACACTTATGTTATTTACAGGGTGCCGTACCTAAAGATGGCCCGAGTGCGGGCATTACAATCGTGTCGGCGTTGCTTTCACTCGCGCGAGGGTCACCGACCAGGCAGGACGTGGCTATGACAGGAGAGGTCTCCCTCACGGGCAAAGTGCTCCCTGTTGGCGGCATCAAAGAGAAGACCATTGCTGTGAGTTGAGCTTCGCCACTTATTGATTTCTATGCTAACTGACGAAGTGCCGCTCTTTGATGAGTTTACTTGTCCATCCATGAGGTATTGTATACTATTTGCTTAACCAGTGTAACGTCCGACACATCTTTTACTAAAGTAAAATTTCTGGAAAGCTGCTTGTAGACCTGAGGATGTGCCGTACGTCATGTTTTCTACAATAGTACCCCTCAGGGGGACCCAGCTATTGTATCTATGGGAATAAGCGCTCCCAGGGGGACAATATGAGGGCCCGAGCTAATGGTTAGGTAGGCTTTCCTTTTGTTAAAATAACATAGGTTTTTGTTTTGTTACGGACCAACTTTGTTTCGGTTCACTGCTGTCCTGTTTTTTCAACACCTACTACTTTCTCCTTCAACTTTGATCTTGTTTCATGAACTTCTTTCTCATCTTACTGTTTCTATGCCCTTTCTGCATAGATTCCACGTTCCCTTAACTCCATACTAAATGGTGCCTTCTTCCTTCCTCTCTTTGGATCTCATTTGTTGAGGATAGGGAGGCTTAAACTAACTAATAATAAAATCTACAATAGTATGTATAGGGAATCGGGTAAGTAGCAAGCTTGAATCCCATCAGGGGAATACAACTATTGTATCTATGGGAATTAGCACTCCAAGGGGAAAATGTGTGAGGGACTGAGCTGAAATAAAATGTTTTTTTTTGTTGTGTCGAGGACCACCTATTTTCTGTTTACTGTTGTCCTGTTTTTCAGCACCTATTACTTATTTTCTTCAACTTTTATCTTGTTTTATGAACTTCTTTCATAGCTTACTGTTTTTATGCTCCTTGTGCGTAGATTCCACGTTCCCTTAACTCCACACTAAATGGTGCCTTCATTCTTCCTCTCTTTGAACATCTTTGTTGAGGTGAAAGGAGGCTAAAACTTTCTCTTTATCAATCAAGCAAGTTCAGTTCGTCCCCTCAGAGGGGCACAACTATTGTATCTATGGGAATTAGCACTCCAAGGGGGAAATGTGTGGGCGCCCGAGCTGAGAGTTAGGTAGGCCTTCTTTTTGTTGAAATTATAGTTTTTTTGTTATGTTAAGGACCACCTTTTTTCGGTTCACTGCTGTCCTATTTTTCAGCACCTACTACTTTCTTCTTCAATTTTTATCTTGTTTCTCTAACTTCTTTCTCAACTTACTGTTTCTATCTATGTCCCTTCTGCATAGATTCCGCATTCCCTTATCTCCATACGACATGGGGCCTTCCTCCTTCCTCTCTTCGGTACGCTCTTTTTTAGCACTTAGGGAGGCTTTAACTAACGTATCATCTAATGTAATCTAATCTAATCTCAGTTCGTTGCGCACAGTTTACGTGATTTATTTCTGAAAGTACTTGCGGAAATTTATATTCACGTATGAGAGTGAGGAGGTTGCACAGCTGGAGTTACGAATTCAGTAATTTGTTGTTATCCCTGACGTTGAATTTACTTGCTATTGTTAGGTTGCCCAAAATTGGATAGTTTTTCTAATAATTTCATGATAGCATGATTCTTCGACACACTTTTCTAATGTGAGAAAGAGAGCGGTCGAAACTGAACACGGTCGTTCACCGTGCAATGCTGCTTGACACTCATGTGTCTCAGCCATTCCCTGATGGCCTCACCTGGCGACTTAACGAAAAAGAGCTCTCGCATGTTCATTTCTGGTGCATTTACTGCAGGTTTTTGTACTTCTAAGATTATTCACCCTGGTGTAAAACTATGAAATGCTTTTCTATAGTACTCAAAAAAGAATTTCGGTCAGGTCTCATAAGATCGCGTTATAGAGTTGATGACCAGACATCTCTTAGCTTCTAAATAATTTAGAAAATACTCGCATTTTCAGTGAACTCACCATAATCACAATTCTCTGTAGACGCGACGTTATTTGATTGATGGCATCAGTATTACTTATGTATTTGTGGCTAATTTACCATTTATAATCAAATTAAAACCCGTAAATGTTGCGTACGGGATACCAATTTGTTTTGTGGACTAATGATCTGTTACTTCACCGTTTGATTGTTCTTGTGTTGACGTGCTTATACAAAATATGGAACTGAAGTAATGTATTCGTATTAATGTCTGTAAATTTCTTTGCTCTGTGGTGCAGGCCCGTCGTGCTGGCGTCAAATGTTTGGTTCTGCCCGCTGAGAACAAGAAAGACTACGCGGACCTGCCCAGCTTCATCACAGAAGGACTAGAAGTTCACTTCGCCGCCACCTATGACGACGTGTACAAAGTCGTTTTTGAGGACTCGTGAAATCATGGCCGATATTAACTCGACTCGTCAAGCTGACTGCGACCTTTTTTCTCTAATTATAGATAATGCATCATTCATACGTTTGAAAAATTCACACAGATTCCAAACTTTTACATTTTAAATGTAGCTCTAAGTTCTTCTTGAAGTGATAATCTATGATGTAGCATTCATGACTTGAGAGTTAGCCGGACTCACAGTTGAAAGTTTAAATCTGAATTAACTGAAGAAATTCTATTGGTATAGTTTCAACAGCAAAGCACGTGGCTGTCAATCACAGACGAGGAGGGGGGTAGGATAGACCTGATTCGGAATTAGGGAGCTAAAAAGATGTGTTTCACCCCAATTTTTAGTAGACACCTTGTTATACATTTCCGCCTTAAATATGGTTACAGGTAGGCCTTCTTGTATGTCGTCGTTGTATGAGAACAAACTTTCGAATTTACTGGCTTTTTGGAAAAGATTTATTCGACTGGAAAAATCGGCCCTGTTCTGGTATTCCTCTGGTGGTAGAGGCATAAAATAACACCAATTCAAGTTATTGTTGTAATATGAATTAAGATTCTTTAGTACATCGTTGATAAATATGTGCCTAGAATTTCAGCTAAATTGTTTCTCTAGTCTTCAGTCGAGACTGCAATACGGGTTAGTTTTGAGAATTTCAAGTAATTTCTTTTGACTGCGCATCATGTAAAGGAGCTGATTTCTTCGCTAATTGGAGTAGAATTAATTACTCGTATCACATGTCAATAACGTGCAACCTGTTGTAGTACATTTGTGATCTAAGAAATCCTCGTCAGATCGGTTCGTCACGGTACAAAATGATCAAATTGGCGAGAGGCGTCATCTCGATACATGGTTCAAAGAATTTCTTATTATTGAACAAAAGGTATTGCGTTTTAAAGTGAATGTATTGAAGTGTTATTAAGAAGTTTGTTCTATTTGTTATAGTGTAAAAGCATTGAATTATTCGAAAGTATATATATTAAACCTAAAATCATCAAATATCTTTGAAAATTGGAAGTACATATATATTTACAAATAACTGCTTAAACATTTGTTTCAAAGTTCGCAGTTATTTCCATGTTTTCATGATATTGATCGGTATTTGCCCTAACTTCTGGATCGCCAATGATGCCAACATAGTGTTGCTTGTTTCGCTGCGTTTCTGGGGCAATGTGCTGTGAAGTTCGTGACCGCGGCGTGCAGAGGAACCTGCTGAAAGGACCGTATTTGAGGCGCTGTGTCGGTGTCCAGTTTTGTTTAGGTCCTAAAATGCTAAAGTAGTTCTCTGAGGTACATTCAAACTCCCAAAACTGAGAGAAAAGGTTTACCATGCAACTGAAAAGGCCTTTCAGTTTTATGACGACAAATAATTGCATCAGTTTAACCGATTATGTAGTTTCTTTTTCTAATTTCGAACAAATTTTCGCCGAAATTCGGATTAAAGGAAAATTNGGCAACGTCAACTCAGCAAACATTCCAACAGATGGCAGTGGTCACCCCCCTCAGTTTCATGACTTCTCTCAGTTTTGTATCTCTTAACAGTGTGAGTTTTCTCAGTTTCGAGTTTCTCAATTTTTGGAGGTATACTGTATTCGAGTATTATCCAGCTTACTTTCTGATTTAGTATCTACTTCAAGGTTTAGTGAATGCGTAGATATTGTGAATAAAAGTACCACTCACGGTAGTACCCTGGTTTTGCAAAAACAGAAATAAGTAAATCCACACAAAACTTTCTGAAGGTGAAACTCCTAAGAATGCGTGCTCAGTATCAGCTGCCATCAATTTTGCAGTTAGGGAAAACCGAGCAATTGATTTTGTTGCACGATTCCTCAATGAATACAAAAACAAAGCTTAAAGATGTAAATGTTCTTCGTGTGCAAATTGTTCATGTTAGGAATTTTAACATTTTCATTGAGGAAGTAACTGCTTTTCTCCCCGTAAGTCGCGCAATGTGAGATCCCGAGCTGAAAATTCGGGAGGTATTCCTTTTGTTGAAATAAAATAGGGTTTGCGTTTTGTTATGGAAAAGTTTCCTTCGGTTCACTGCTATCCTTTTTTCAGCACCCAATACTTATATGTTGTTTCATAATTTTTTTATCCTGCTTTTTGTTTGCGAAGGGTGTGGAGACACACCTTGTGCATGGATTCCTCATTTCTTTTATTCGTCACTAAATGACATCTTCCTCTTTCCTTTCTTGGGAACACCTTTGTTGTGGTAAGAGAGGCTGAAACTAGCGCAAAATCAGACCTAAGTCATCTATAGAGCAAGAGTTAGGTCATTGTTCTGTCTTGGACTGCTGCTGGTAGAATTGCGCTGATTCTGTCATGGAATCTTCGAACGCTCAGAACATTGGTCCTTCCGTGAACTGTTTTGACTAGTTGTTTTTTATTATTTAGCAAGACTTGAATTAATTTTTATTGGCAGTTTTATTCATTTAAAAATTGTTGTCTTAAGTTTTAAATGGTCGCTTTGGGCTGAACGTCGAAAATTACCGCAAAAATTAGGCTTATGTTTTCTGCGTGGCTGTTGTATTTTCTGTGACCTCGTACTCGACTGTCGGGTGCTTCATGGAAAATTGAAAATGAAGTTTAAGACAGAAATTCTAGTTACACAAGATTCGTCTGCTCATATTACAAACTGCACAGAAATTTTGACTATAGCATTGGTAGGTGTGGTTTCAAAATTATCTGATTGTATGTGTGCTAAACTACTGAACTACTGAAGAGCGCCGTCGAAGTTCAATTTTGATCAATTCGAGCGGCGAATGAAAATGCGAGTTGAGTTAGAATGTGTGGACGCACCCTAGGTGTTGAAACCGTGTGCGCACAAAAGTAATCTTTCATTTTTGTTGAGCGATTTTGAATCTGCAAACCTGACGTTTGTGTTTATATCCATTGTAGAAATTCATTGCTTTCATTCACATTAATTAATTTTATAGAATAAGAATTCCAATTAATTAGCTTGTAGTCTGTTTCCTTGTTTTTTCTCCAGAATACATTTCAGTTACTCCGCGAATATTGATGTACTCTGAATTGTGTATGACGAACTTTCATTTTTCAATAAAGTATTTTCTTCTAACCATATGAGCTTTTTTCGAGTGCTGTTATCTGCTTTAGTTTGGTTTTGTTAGGAACTCAAGTTTTATGACCTGCTGATTTTAGTGAGAAGATTACCTCCTGAAAGTATAACTTCTGCCTTGAGATTGACAACTCTCTGCGTCGCTTGAGTACTTCTCAGGCGAAGGTATGTTGCACATGGGAAGAGTGAAGAATACCTAAGTGATCCCTGTAGAGGGATACAACTATTATATATATTGGAATTAGCACTCCTAGGGAGAAAAGGTGAGGTCTCGAGCTTGAGGTTCGTTAAGCTCTGTTTTTGTTCAAGTAAAATTGTTTTGTTATATACAATTCTTTTTTCGCTTCATTGCTGTAATTTTTCAGCGCCTTTGACTTTTTTTCCAACCTATATCTCGTTTCATAAACTTCCTTTTTAACTTACTGTTTCTATGTGCAGAGTCTCTTGCATTGGAACACACTTTGTGCATAGATTCCGAGTTTCCTTACCTTTACACATGGTGCCTTCATCCATCCTCTTTTTGGAACATTTATGTTGCGGTCATGAAGGCTTAAACTAACTTATCCAAGCTCATCTATGCCCACGCGTGGTGTGCCCAGGCGCACTAGTTCAGTGTGAAGGGACTGTGGCTGACCCCTCTATCCTGGAGGCCTCTGATGGGAGAACAGTATTGCGCTTGTGAACGATTAAAATTTATCGCTCGCAACTACGTAGTGGATTACACAAACACGTTGCGTTCCAGCATATTTCACGTAGCCTCATGGAGGTAGGTAGGATACCTGAACTTTTTTATGATTCCTCAATTACAGTGGACGACTTAGTCGGTCTGTTTGGAGAGATTAACATCACTGTGGAGTATCTCAACCTCCTCGTTCCAGAATTAGCACCTCCTGAATAATTCAAGCTACACCTTTTTCACTTCAAATTAATCCAAGTCAAGTTCAATTTAATCCAAGTCAAGTTCAATTTAATTCAAGTCAAGTTCAATTTAATCCAAGTCAAGTTAAACTTAATCCAAGTCAAGTTAAATTTAATCCAAGTCAAGTTAAACTTAATCCAAGTCAAGTTAAACTTAATCCAAGTCAAGTTAAACTTAATCCAAGTCAAGTTAAACTTAATCCAAGTCAAGTTAAACTTAATCCAAGTCAAGTTCAAATTAATCCAAGGCAAATTAAAATTAATAAGTCAAATTTTACATACATATGTAGGAATACATTTGGATTTTATGGATGTAATGTTGTATTCCGTATCATCGGTTTTTGAAATAATTTTAAAAATGCCTTTTTCAGTATCTTATGTACCGATTTCTCTAATATAGGAGTATAGATGAAAAGTGTTTCTCATTGAATTTGAATCAGCGCTTCCCTCAAGATGGAACTCTACAACCAATCAACGGACCATGAAACAAGTGAAGATGAACAAGAAAATGTACGCGCATGAGTAAGAAGAGGAGTAAAGAGAGGAAAATACAAGAAAACACGAGAAGAAAAATGCAAAGTGATAGATGCTGCATTGAAAGATGAAGATTAGAGAGCAGTGGCAACATTTTTCTTGCTAATGCAGGAATGTATCTGTGTAGTAATGTTCTCATATATATTGTAATGAAACGGAATCGTACATTAGTTCTCAGTGAATCATATTTGTACATTTTTTTTAAAGAATAAATATACATATCGTCCGGTATTAATCTTTTGTATTTGTATGTATATGATTTCATAATTATAAATAAATTTATGTGTGATAAAGAGGAATTTCACGTATATAAATATCTATAAGTGTAAATAAATCCTCGAAATTATGTGTATGTGTAACAAAGAATTACATTTTGAACATAAATATTTGAATGGATGCATACTGACATTAATGTAGAATTGTAAAACAACTTTAATGTGTAGTATAATACGAAGTTTTTTTTAATTGATTTCTATCTGTTACTCCGCTCAAAGATCTGAATCACACTCTCCCTCCTGATACTGGATACTTGCCACATTTTACGACAGCTTGTTTTTATATTGCAAAAATTTTATGTATTCCTTGCTAAAAGGAAAAACGACCGTCTTGCTCATCACATCCAATAGATACATATTTAACACAAAAAAACTCCAATTAACAAGTGATTATGTCAATTTTTAACTCAACTTAGGGTTCGATTGATTTAAATATGACTTGGATTAATTTGAACTTGATTTAGATTAAATTGAACTTGACTTGGATTAATTTGAACTTGACTTGGATTAATTTGAACTTGACTTGGATTAATTTGA
>JACJUY010006643.1:31666-49471 GCA_014220935.1 Platorchestia sp. MABIK
CCTCTTCCTCGCTGCTGCTGCTGGTAGTGTGTGTAAGGCTGTCTGAAAGGTTTTCATTGAAAAAAGAGATTTTTTTTTCGTCTGACCTCTCTCAGTTTACATTAATATCGACACCAAAATGATTTATATTGTGGATGAAACGCTGAATAGCCTATACGATTATACACTGGTGACAAGTTTACAGCACTACGCCGAAATCCTCCGCACAGTTTTATTCTATAATCTATTTGACAACATTGCAAATGTAGTGGTAGCGCTGTAGCGGTTAAACCTTGTTTCGTCACTTATACGTAGCGGGTTGTACCGGTATATTGTTTAAAACGTAGCGCCGCTACATGTTGCGCACTACTGTCCACCTCTGTGTAAAATTGACATTCTTTCAATGAAATGTTACCATAGAATTGACTAATGTTTATGTCTGTATAAACAGATGAGAAAATTTCACGAACTTTTCGGAAAAATTCTGTGTTGTTCTCATGTTGTTGTTTTAGAAACATCACGTAGCTCCATTGTGCCTTGGGTTTCGCTAACTCTTTATATGAAAAGTCGTCTAGAAAACAATTATAAATTGGTTAACCACTTAAATCCATAAATAAAACTGTTAGCAAAGATCAATGTGTCATGAACCAACTGAATCTTGTTTGAGCGTCTTCAACCAAAGTTGAACGTTCTGATAATGAAACAAAATTGACAAAGTGCCCAAGATCCGAAAAGTTTGGGATTTTTATGCCACTTTTGTTATGTGTGCCAATAAATTAATCAGTTTATGAGTATGATGGGACAATTTGCGTGCACTCCGGCTTCATATTACACTGCTTGACCAATCCAGATAAATTATCGGGTATCCTTACTACGTGCCATTTTCACTATTCTATCAGTTTAACGTGCTGTTCTCTGTGCAGATATTCCCCAACAGCTGCGGGGTTCACTTGTCCAACTTGCACACTAAAAACAAAAAAATTGAAGAGGGGAGCATAGTACAAAAACTCGCCTTGAAAGCATGTCCAATCATCATTTCCCGACATCCGTTACTTTAGTATAGCTGGACAATATGACCAGCAGGGCGCATGGAAATTCCACGAGCAACGTAATCGCTAAAGCTAAGTGAACCCGTGAAAAATATCCGTCAACATTACGTATCTTAACATATCTTTACCAATCCTAATTTATCCAAACTTATACTAACTTACCCTATCCTATGTATTGATAAAAATTGTGAGGTTACAAATAATCCGTAGTAAGCAGCGAAAGCGCGCGAAAACCGCTACGCGACCAAAGCCACGACAGTCGGGAACAAGCGTGCGGGTAGCGAGGGGGAATAGGGGGGTGAAGCGTCTCCCTAAGAGCGAGGGTCATGTTGGGGGCTGTATGAGAATCTAGATCTAATACGTGCAGCATTAATGGTAAGGGACCGACTATAACATTGATATATAAAAAAATGTTTTATAATGTGCCAAAAACAATGGGTATTGGGGTTAGAAAAGAGGTTTGCATAGGTTTTGTGGAGTAATGCTAAACAAAAGCGAGGGTTGCTCCTGCACGAGGGACACGTAACAAGAGGCGAACCGATCACACGCGTAGAATTTCGCGGAACTCGAATCGCGCACAGTTAGGGTATGGCATATATAAACGCAGCGTAAAAAAAGGGAGGCCCCACTTACCCGTTAACCTGAAAGAGGGTAGAGAGTTAACAGGCCGGCCAGATGTAGGCCCAGAAATCATTGAAAGGGGAGCCACATAAGCGGGTCTTGCGTGTTAGAAAGTAATTCAGGGAGTAGGATAATTTAGAATATTCAATTTGTTTTTTAAACCATTGGGGAATCAGCATAAATATTTTCATGGCATTTTGTTACGTTGTGTATCAAGGCCGGTTGGTTTTTGGGAGAACGTCATATCGTTGTTACGTTGTATATCAAGGCCGGTTAGTTTTTGGTGAAGCGTCATCTCGTAACGTCAGAAATTGGAATTCCGTCTTAAGCAGTATGTTGTTTTTTTATTTTGAATTTGTTGTGCGGCAAAGCCAGCCTGATGTCAAAGGCGTAATTTTATGAAAGCTAAGGATGTCAGTTTAAGAATGAGCTTCTTGCAATAACTAGTTGATACGAGGGAAATTAAATAATTATTTCTCAATTTGAATTTTTATTAAAAGGGAATCTTTTGTCGACGCACTGTTGATTAAAAAGGGAGTAAATTATTTCAATTAATAATCAAAAGGTACTATACCGGGAATAAACACGTTAGGATATTTTCTTGCGTACTTTAAACAATGGGGAAGGTCCAGGATATATTTTTCTCTGAATGGCATTTACCAGTGGAGAAAAATTTATTTTCACGAGGTATCAAAACCGGTTGGATTTAAACATGAATCTTATTAATCGGAACTTTTGTTTGTTTTTCAAACATGTTGGATAGCGGAAACGGCTAAGTGTCAAATGCGCAACTTTTGTAATGTCAAGATCAAACATCCTGTAAATATTACTTTTAATATTCAGTTCAAATAACTATAAATTTATGGGGCAAATTCATTTCAGGGAGTTATTAATTATTTCTTAAATTACAGAGAATGGGAGAATAATAGGGGATATGCACTCAATAAAAAGTTTCTTCTCAGGGTGGGCGGCACAAATTAGTACAGCATCGAGGTGCCGCCATGGTGGCGCGCGCAGAGCTGAAGCGTCATGAAAATCACCTACATGTGCACGAAAATGGGGCGAGTACTTGGAAGTTCCAGAACAGGGGGGAGTCATTAGAACCAGTGCCGAAGCATGTTCTAAGGATCGGACGACTGCAAAGTATGATTCGGAAAATATGCGGGCACTAAAGTGAAAAATCAAGCAGAGTGTAATGGAAGCTGTGTATCGTAAAACTGCGGGCACCAGCCCTTACGCTGCTAATTGTGACGGCGCGTTTCATACTGTGATGCATCAATAATTTTCCTAGGAGTGTGTTTCATTGATTCATTGCACATCGTGTTTTTTGTTTGGGTTTTAATCTGCTTACGTATGACTAACGTGTTAAACTGTTCATTCGTAAATTCAAATATTTGAACTGAAAAATGTGCTGTTTGTAGTTGCCACAAGCCAATTGCCACAAGCAATTGGAGTTGTCGGCCGACCGCGTACGTGCAAAGGATTTTATCCTCCGTCGGAACGTGTTAAAACCGTTCGGGAAGTTGAACAACCTTTCCCCGGCAACAGGGGAGGTGTAACTGTAACTATCGGTGGGCACGTGATAGTTAACGTGCGCTCTGGGTTGACACGGCCTAGGCGATCAACACGGCCCAGGCGCTCTACACCTTTTCATTTCAAATTAATCTAAGTCAATTTCAATTTAATCCAAGTCAAGTTCAATTTAATCCAAGTCAAGTTCAATTTAATCCAGGTCAAGTTCAATTTAATCCAACTCAAATTAAATTAATCCAAGTCAAATTAAAATTAATCCAAGTCAAATTAAAATTAATCCAAGTCAAGTTCAATTTAATCCAAGTCAAATTCAAACTAATCCAAGTCAAGTTCAATATAATCCAAGTCAAATTCAAACTAATCACAGTCATATCTTACATGTATAGAGGAATACATTTAGATTTTATGTATGTAATGTTGTCTTCCGTACTATCGGTTTTTAAAATAATTTTAAAAATGCCTTTTTCAGTATCTTACGTACCGATTTCCCAAATATAGGAGTATAGAAGAAAAGTGTTTCTCTTTGAATTAGGATCAGCGCTTCCCTCAAAATGGATCTCTACAACCAACCAAAGGACTATGAAACAAGTGAAGATGAACAAGAAAATATACGCCCAGGAGTAAGAAGAAGAGTAAAGAGAGGAAAATACAAGAAAACAGGGGTAGAAAAATGCAGAGTGATAGATACTGCATTGAAAGATGAAGATTGGACAGCAGTGGCAACATTTTTCTTGCTAATGCAGGAAGGTATCTGTGTAGTAATGTACTCATATAAATTGTAATCAAACGGAATCGTACATTAGCATTCAGTGAGTCGCATTTGTTTATTTTTTAAAGATTAAATATACATATCGTCCGGTAGTAATCTTTTGTATTTGCATGTATGTGATTTCATATATATGTGATAAAGTGGAATTTCACGTATATAAATATCTATAAGTCTAAATAAATCCTCGAAACTATGTGTGTGTGTAAAGAATGAAATTCCCTTTTGAACATAAATAGTTGAATGTATGCACACTGTCATCAATGTAGAATTTTAAAACAACTTTAATGAGGAGTATAATACGAAGTTTTATAATTAACTTGCATGTTTTACTCCACTCAAAGATCTGAATCACACTCTGCCTCCTGATACTGGATACTTAGCACATTTTACGACAGCTTGTTTTTATATTACAGAAATTTTATCTATTCCTTGCTGAAAGGAGAAACGACTGTCTTGCTCATCACATCTAATAGATACATATTTAACACGAAAAAGCTCAAATTAACAAGTGATTATGAAAATTTTTAACTCAACTTAGGGTTCGATTAATTTGAACATGACTTGGATTAATTTGAACTTGACTTGGGTTAAATTGAACTTGACTTGGATTAATTTGAACTTGACATGGATTAATTTGAAGTGAAAAAGGTGTAGACGGCCGGGACGGTCTAGACGCAGGATTCCCAAGTTGGGTCAAACGACTATTGGCATGTTGGCAACTGATGTATAAGTCATTCAGACTCAGACTCATTGGATTTTAGATCTGTTCAGACTGCGTTTAGATTAGCATTAAATTTCATCTATTTAGAACAAATTCATCACACCTTCTGCTTGTTCTTTATTGAGTGTATTTTAATCCAAGTGGGTGTATTTCATATAATCGCATACTCAATGTTTTATATAATCATGTAATCACATACCCGATATAATAATCTTAGATTTAAGTTTGTAAACGAGTTCTACGGTACTGCGTCATTTTTTCCGTCGATTTTTTTACTAATGTTTAAAAAGGTTCGTTCTGGTTTGTTCTCTATTTAACCATAATATTCTCTAATACCTCTATTAACTCTATGAAACTGTTATCCCTTTCTCCTTCGATAAATCTTTGGAGGTTTCGAAAACTTTAGTAATCACTAATTTAATCATTAATTTAAATCATTAAATTAGAACTGCGGACTCCTTAATCATTACCTACGTGGTAAAAGTTTTCGACCATGCTAAAAATTCGTGTAATTACCTTGCCTGAGAACTCGAACTACAATCGTGTTTACCCATCCTATTTAACCAGTATTATACTCATATGTTAATCAAGCACGGTAAACATAGTAAACTTAGTAACTTAATAATACTTGTGATTATGCGCGTACCGATGGTTATATTGTTTATCTACAAATTTTAAGTAATGGTGTTCATGTTATTTGGTGATGTTTCTCGGTAGCATTGTCTACTGTGCATCACGGTTTCTAAATTAATGTTGTAATTACCTATTGCATAATTTGTTTCCTTCTTTTGTCATTTATTTCGTTGTAACAACCATGTCAAATGCGAAGTAACGGAAGGAATTGTTTATGTTGATGCGAATAAAAATTGTCTTTCTTTTAAATGTATTTTCTTAATTGTCGTTATCTGGCGTTTCATTCATGGTTCCTTACGCGATTGCTAGTTCTAAATGCGTGGTCACGATGCGTTGCTGACGTTAATTATTAGTTCGAAGCATGTATCGAGTATTGTATCAACTCGTATTTTAATTTTATCAGTGTTGAAGAGGAGGGCATTATTTTGTTAACCAACATCGCTGCCTTTTTCTCTTATTTGCTTTGCGTTGATGCGTTTTATTATTATGCATATCTTGTTATGGTGCTGCGTTTTGTTGCTGAAATCAGGCGAGTAGTCCTATTTTAGTTGTTTTTAAATAGAATTGTTTTAACATGTTTTCTGTGAATCATTTCGAGAAATTGCCAGCTAGATGCTTATATCAATATCCCGGATTGATTTAGGTGCGCTGGTGTGGTTGGCGTGTCAGCACATGTAATTTCTATTTCTATTTTCCAATCTGTTCTTCATTTCCTCCTTCGGTGAACCTTTCCTCTCTTAATTTTTCCATTTCCTCCTCTGCTATTGGGGTTTAAATTCCCAAGATCCAAAAACGTGTGCCTCCAAGCCTCAACGTTTCGTGACACCTATCCTTTCTTAACCTAACCTCTCCTAACCTATCCTAACCTATCCTAACTTATCCTTACCTATTGTAACAAACTGAATGATAATGTAGAAATATTTCGTTAGGCACATTAGGTAAAGTTGCGACGTGAACAGACATTGGAATGTCTGATGTTGTTATTCAGAAAAACCGTTACGACGTTAGGTCGAATTTGCCTTGCAAATGCACTTTGCCTAAGGAATTTGAGACAGAGCGTATGAAAGCATGCGATACAACGATCGACTGTTTTCGGAGAACGAGGGACGTGAGCTAAAGCAGAGGGCCGCCGCCTCACGAGCCAGTCACGGCGTTGGAATAGCGCGGGCCTCTAATTCCCGCACCACGTGCACCAATGAGAAACAGATACATCAGAACAAGCAACAGCTCAACCAATCGGCGTACGATTCATCAACACAAGGAAGAACATTCGAGAAGCTTCTAGAAGAAAGCAAGAGGAGTCTATAAAAGCTGAGCTCAAAAATCGGACGAGGTCTTTTTCTCTGAGTTACGCAACAAGAGGTGAACAAAATTTGTGTGCGTAAGTGAAGCACCCAGCCCCTCGCTGGCGTGCTTTGCATGAGAATAACTCAAAATTAACATCTGAGTGAAATAAACAACATCGAGGCTTCAAGAGCATAGCGTCGTGTCACCAGCAGTCACCAACGTGTCAATTGCACTAGAAATCAGCTCCAAGCTCATCAGCTTCGCATCGGTGATCGCCAAGCACAAGAAGCATGTCAACGACTCTACCGGAAGTTGGTAATTTATTTTCTGCGTACACTCCAAGCTCGCAAGTATCTTCAGCATGCCGATTGGAACCAGGCAATCACGAAGTCTGCAGCGATAATGAATCAATCTTCGAGGTCTACAGCCACCAAGCTCCGTCAGCACGCCAAGGAATATTTTTCAGCAGTTAACGTGCGTCAATTTGTGCGTTCATAGCGAAAATGTGTTTTTTTGGTGTGATTAATTGTCACGGATGCCATTTACAGGTTTATTTTGGGACGCACATTTCCTTCGTAATGCCGTTGGAGTGTGTTGCACGAATAGTGCGTCTAAGTTTTTGGTCTTGCGGGTGTCGTGGCCCCTCTCGATAGAAGTGTTTCAAACAATTTATTGTGCTTCATGATTCTCTTATGTGTGTGTCATATTTTCTTGTGCAGCATTAAATTGCACAGTCGCACGTTGACAATTCACAGTGTGCATTTCTCTCATTTGGTGTGTCATTTCGTAGTAAATTTTTATGTCGGTAACCCAAGAGCGAACTTTATATTTGTATTGTGTTTTAGCCTTATTTTGTGTGCTATTTCGTTCAATATTCTCTGTGTGATCAATCACACACATTAACTTACGTGTTCAATTAGTAAGACTAAATAAAGTCAATTAAATTTCTCCATTTTTGTCGTTATTATCCCGTGCTGATCATAGGTATGACTGAGGTGGAGACGTAAACGCGCACGATTGCTAATCCTGCTATTTCTATTTTCCTATATACCTTCTCTGTCCTCTCTCCTTCTGTGTATTTTCCTCTCTTTAATTTCCCTTTTCTCTTCAACTATCGAGGTTCCAATCCCTCTATTAAAAACAAAAGGCATACAGTCACACTTGTTTCGTGACACTATCCTAACCTATCCTAACCGATCCTAACCTACCCTAACTTATCCTAACCTATCCTAACCTATCCTAACCTATCCTAACCTATCCTAACTTATACTAACTTATCCCAACCTATCCTAACCTATCCTAAGTTAACAAGCCATAACCTATGCTAACCCAGCCTTCACCTATGCTAACCCAGAAAGAAAAATTCATATATTGACAGGCTAATAAAGAATTTTTCTTTATCTTTGTGCACTGTACTTATGATGTGTCTTTGTATTTTGCAGATCTCGTTGAGAATGAGCCTAGTGCTCGAAACGTTGCGTCAGCGTAGTAAGTGTTAGAAACCTTGACCACCGCCTTCCTATTTCATTGCTGTACATTTTGCTATTCTCCTTTAGCCTGTCAAAATATGAATTTTTCTTTATCTATGTGAAATGTACTTATGTTGTGTCTTTGTATTTTGCAGATCTCGTTGAGAATGAGCCCAGAGCTCGAAACGTTGCGTCAGCGTAGTAGGTGTTAGAAACCTTGACCACCGCCTTCCTATTTCATTGCTGTCTATTTTTCTAATACGAAGTTTCTAGAACAAAATTTCATTTTTGAAAAAATAAACAAGCTAGACTTGTAAAACACGATAAGACAAAATTATTCATACAGTGAGTAGTATTACACTTTATTGAGGTGAATCTACCATTTGAGTACATTTTTAATAATCAATAGTGTGACCTTTCATCTTCATAACATTTAAAAGCCTTTTATTGTAGTTTTTGACAAGCTTTTCAGCAGTTTCAGATGAAATATTGTTCCATTCTTCAATGGCGATGCGTTTCAATTCCTGAAGATTCTTTGGAGCTCTCTTGTTGATGTTGACGTTCAATTCCTGCCACAAATTTTCAATGGGATTGAGATCAGGACTCATCGAAGGCCATGGCAGCACATTTGTCTTATTTCTTTGGAGCCAGCTAGTTGTAGACTTGGCCGTGTGCTTTGGGTTATTGTCTTCTTGAAATAGCCACCACCTTCCAAGTTCTAAACTTTTAGCTGATACCTTCAGGTTTTCGTCCAAAATAGAAACATAGTCATCAGAGTTTATCTTCCCTTCAATTGCAACCAATTTTCCAGTATCCGATGCAGCAAAACAACCCCAAAACATCAGTGATCCACCTCCGTATTTAACTGTTGGCAGTGTTCTTCGGCAAGAAAGCTTCACCATTCTTATGCCAAACCTTTTTAACGTCATTGTGCCCAAAAAGCTCGATTTTGGTTTCGTCACTCCATAGTACTTTCCCCCAAAAGCCTCTGTCCTTATTCAAGTGTGACTTTGCAAAGTTCAAGCGAGCAGCAACAGGACAGGGTTTGTGGAGTGGAGTCCTTCGAAGTCGGCTTCCGTGTAGGTCTTCCTTGTTCAGACAGTGCGGGATTGTGCGATTACTCACGCTAGTTCCCTGAGCGTTCCATCTCTCGGCAATGTCGTCTAGCTTCACTCGTGGATTAGCGTTGACCTCACGACACAATTTTCGAGAAGTTCTCACCGAGAGTTTTTGTTCGCGACCACTCCCAGGCAACGTTTCTACAGTACCAAACTTAGTACACTTTTTATAATAGATTGTAATATAGATCTTCGGATGCTCAAACGCATAGATATGTCGCCATAACTATTTCCAGCTTTGCGGCAGTCAATAATCTTCCGTCTGAGGACCACACCGAGTTCCTTAGTTTTTACAATCGTGGCGCTAGTGTACGAACGACAAAGCTCTACTCCTCTGGCTCCCCGTTAGCTCTGGCACAATTTTCTAGAATGATCTCACATCTAGAATTATTTAGACACAAATTTTTTTCAATAAAACAAGTGTAACGGTAAAAACTTTTCAATGAAGTGTAATATTCTCAATTGTGTGAATAATTTTGTCCAATCGTGTTTCTGAAGTTCAGTTTGTTGAATCTTTCAAAAATGAAATTTTGTTTTGGAAACTTCGTTTTATTGTCACTAATCTGTGCTTCACACCTTGTGAAAATCTTATGACTGTGGCAACAATAGTTTTTGAGTAATTCTAGAAAGTTTTGAAAGACGAGGGGTGTACGAATAATTTCGTCGCTAACTGTACCAACAAATTGAATTTCAGAGCTTGTTCATCGTACGGATGGCAAATGTAAATACAGAAAATGAAAAATAATTGTAACATTAAAATTGGACTTCGTCCTGCTACCTTGAGTTGACGGCTTTGTTGCACATTGTAGTCGACAGAAATGATTAGGATAAATATTACAGGGACTTACTGAGCGCAAAAAGGAGATAATTCCCAATTTTCTAACAGAAATTTTAGAAAAATCAAGTCAACGTTTGAGAGCAACAACAAAAACATGTGTTCTTTACGCTCCGGGCAGACCATGAATATCTAAGGACTTTGAATATCAATGCCCGAAGCAAGTGCCTGAGGTACTAACGAACCCCACAGAGTAAGAAAACACAACTGAAATAAATGCCGTGCTATTGGGAATTTCTCCGACAGTAATGGCACACGAGGAAAAGATTGCTGTTAGGTGCAGTGCTTCCACTTTAGGTTAAAATACCCCATTTTAGGGTAATCAGGTGTTGTCTAGAGAAGAGCTTAGGGTAAAGCCAATTTCCATGATTTTTAGGGTAATTCTACTTCTGTCGGGGTAGCGCAGCAAAATTGTAGGGTAATTGCCTGTTTTCATTACTAATTTCAAGTTTGCTCTCAGGTGCTACAAAATACCTTGTGTAAGGTACAGTGCGAAAGTACGCTACCAAAAAATTTGTGAATATGTTCAATAAGAGTCATATTTGGAACAAACTTGCCCGAACTCGCTATTACTGTAGTCTTTATTGCACACAACGATAAGGCACAAATTACTGTGCACTTCGCTGCAGATCTCTCAGAACTCAGGCCTCTCTTCAGTATAATATGGCCAGATTTGCTGCATAAATAATACTTTAGTTAATTACGAGTAATGACAATAATTAAAATAATATGCGACATGATATAATGTTTGGAATTTTATATATTCTAGCCTTACATAACTAACTCGTAAATGTATCAAGATTTACACCAATACATCGGTCATCGTCGTTTACTGGAATTGGACAGCTATATAACGTGTACAGAACGGCACTCCTCGAGCCGAGGGTAGATAGATTTGTTTCATTTGAGTGCAATTAACTGTGACAGGTGCTGTCACGTGAATTACAGCATCGTGATAAAATATTTGGTTACTTGCGTTTGAGCAAATGGCCATCATTAAATAGATCCTGTGTAAGATAAAGCTGCTACACCACCCATGAAGGAAAGCCAAATTTTATCGTCTGTTAAGCCCTTTTCACGAAAAGGGAAGTAAGGAGAAAGAAGCGAACAACTGTTTCGAGGGTGGTTAGAAAAGTCTCAGTCTTATACCTCAACTAAGGATATGGCACACTGTACTATATGCTCAACTATCATTTCGTTTGGTTATTCAGAGATTATTCTTCATTCTAACACTCAACGCCATAGCAATTTCTCAGTGCAGAGAAGGAAAACACAACCTCTAACTTTGTTCATTTTATCACACGTGTAGTGATATAACTTAATAATCTATAGGTGGAATGTCATAAGAAAAGATGTTCCGAACTATTTTCTTCCGAACCACTCTTTTTCTGAAATAATTTAACGGGGTAAAATTTTCTAGGATTTATGGCTAAACAAATCTTTGTCTTTTAATAGCTAAACAAATTTTCTGTCTTAGAGAACTATGGCACGAAGGCAAAGTTGCCTGGCAAGTGTGTTATGGTCGATTTTTCGCTGTTCTGATAAAAGCCGTTACAAGAACGTCGAAGCTAGTATCAGAGAGTGGGAAAGAATCCCAGCAAGCAACGGTCAAGCAACGGTTGAGTCGCGTAGCGCGAGGAGTAGCCTCGAAAGGTACGAGGGCTGGCTTAAGGCCCTGATACACTAGGCAAAAATCGCGGTGATAACCGTCAGCATGCCTCTCAAAGTGCCTCCCATCCCTGCACACCAGCCAGTTGGCAGAGTGGCCACCGAGCTTTGCTGCGATCCGACCATGTCGGGAACAGACGGGCGTCACTGCGATGAGCAGTACAGTTTTGGTCGTTGACGAGAGAGGTGCGCAGCTGTGTCCTGCTCCACAGTTGAATGAACAAAACTCAAGCGCTAAATTTTATTGAGGCGCTTCAAAAATACGGCGGCTTGTAGAATGTGAAAAGCAGCTTTAACAGGAGGCTAAAGCACAGCGCAATGGACGCTTCATTTCTATCTTGCGCACTCTCCGGCTGGTCGCAATCACGCACCTACCCGTAGGACATGCAGCGACAGACTGACGCCTTGGAATGCATTCCGCGGTGATTCCTCTTGCGTGCCGAGTGTATCATGTCACCAGTTCTCACTTCAACTGGCGGCCGGATCCACTGCCGTAATTTCTCGAGTCATGAACGCCAGTGTATCAGGGCCTTTAGGCAGACGGCCGCATCACCTACGCCAATGAGCGCTCTAGAAGGGATCACGCGAGTGGGTGTGTCAGAGCACGTACCAATTATATGTCGAGACGTCAGACAAGGCCGGGGTTACACCAATCAGAATTCAAATGCTGTCATTATAAAAACGAACGTTCTAGATTCTTCTGGAAGGAAGCGAAAGACATATAATCATGCGACAAGATTAAACGAGGTCTTTTTCTCTCGGTTACGCTACAAGAGAGATTCGGAATTGTGAGCAGGCTGGGGAGCCGGCAGCTGCTGGTGTCCCTCGGCACAACAGAAACTCTAGACGTAAACATGAAGAATAAGGTACACCTGAACCAACGTTACGTTAATGTGACAATAGCGAAGATCGTCTTCAGCTTTACATCGGTGAACTCCAAGCATTGGAAAGAAGAAGATGGCGTTAGGCAGAGCATGTCAACGACACAACCGTAAAAATTCATGGAGAATTCCATGTCAACTCCAAGCTCGCAAGAAACTCCAGCACACCGATTAGAACAGCACAGCTTCAAAGTCTGCAACAACGCCAGGCAGCGCTGGGTCCAATACCGCAGGATTTCGACCCCGCCCACCCCTCTCCCTCCACCTCCGAGTTGCTACATGAAGTTGCCATTCGCGCCAATTTTTTAACTATGTAGTACTTCTGAGGTTTATTAACCTATTTGTTCGCTTTACAGTTATCATTAATCACTGAATTATAACCACTACAAGTACTTAGTAAGTGGATACTATAGCGGAATACCAAAGTTAACCTGCATGAAATCAATGTAATAAGTTATGACAACGACCGCTGGTGTTTGGCCATTCGACCCTCCATATCGGCACTCAAAAACAGGGATTCTCTAACTTTTTTAACTTAATCGTAAACTAACTGAACTTGGCCTACCCTAACCCAACCTAACCTAACCTAACCTACTTAACCTAACTTAAGTTAACTTACCTAACCTAAATTACCCTAACCTAACAATGCTGTAGCTGCTCGGAGGTGGTGCTGTAGCTGCTCGGAGGTGGAGGGAGAGTGGTGGGCGGGGTTGAAATCCTGCGGCATTGGACTCTGTGCCGCCAGGCACTACGAGTCCTGCAGTAGTCAAGCTGCCCGCGGTACTCTAGTCAAGCTGCCCGCGGTACTCGGCGCTCAAATTTGTGGACTCAGAGTGCAGTGCCGCCGCTCACCAGCGCCGGTCTACGAGCGCGAGGTGGAGGCGGAAAAGGCCTGATCAGCCCTACGTGCGTTCTTCAAACCCCAAGTGGAAGCGGAGTTTGATTAACGCCAACGACACATCACAGAAGAGCTAGGGTGTTTTTGTGGTATTAAGGACTCAAAAATAGTGATCACAAAAGTGCAAGTTTAGAAGCATATTGAACAGTGCTTTGAAATGGCGCGCTATTTATAAAGTTGATTTTGTTTCATATTGTGATGTAGTGCACTTATCAGAAAGGTGTGGTTTGGTTTTAAAGCAAGAATTTCCCGTTGTGATTAGTATAAAGTGTTCCATATTTTGATACCTTGTGTAAGTCAAGGTTTTTGCATTATCCCCGTTTATTTCGTGCGTACGCTAGCCCAGCTATTATTTATTTTTCTAATTCCGATTCATTGTGCGTAAATCTGCTTTTGATAGTCGTCATAAAATTTTGGGTAATGTGAAATCATGCAATCGTTCGTAAGCGCTCTTTATGATTCGAAGCGTGCATTCCTCTCATTTGGTGTGCTGTTTGTGTTAGAAGGTGTACGTCGATAATTATCTTGTTTGCATTATTCAATGAACCCCCTCACGTGGTTAACATATAAATAAAAATATGTTTAAATCTTTCAAATTTGTGTATCATTGTACCATGCTGATCAAACTAGGGTAAGCTCGTGGTGCGCTATGCTAATTCCTTTCCACCTTTTCTGTCCATCCTCTTCCTGTGTATTTTCCATCTTTAATTTCCTTTCTACTCTGACTGTCAAGGTTGAAATTCCTTTATCGTAACGAGAGGCGACAGCCGCGAGGCCGACCAGCATTCTCGTATCGTGACGCACGATCCAATTGACAAGTCAGGAATAAAAATTGAATTGCCGACATGGGAAAATCTATCTGAGCATGATTTGCGTATTTCGTTACTACTGAAACAAGTGTTTCTTGAAGAAAGTAAGCTTAGGGAAACAAAGAGCTTCAAACATCATTAGACAAAGTTTGGTTAAACATCTACTAAGTGATCTTGTCGTTGTCCTTAATGAAGTTTATATTCTGTAATAATTGATGAAACAACTGATCGCAGTAAAGCTAAATAGCTCGGAATCATCGTCCAATAATGAAGTGAGAGTGCAATTTAAAGCTTTTCTGTTGATCTTGTTGAAAAAGAGGCTAGTACAGCCAATGGATTGGTTACTACACATAAAAAAGGTTTCAGTGATAAAAATATTAAATTGAGCGACATTATAGGGTTCTGTTCTGACACGACTAACTTTATGATGGGATCCAAACATTCTGTGGCTTCTTTGTTAAAAAAAATTAATTTGCGACTTCATAGAAGAAATGTTGGCTTGGTGGAAATACAGATATAGGGAGTGAATGAAAAAGCTAGTGAGCTAAAAACCGAGGTTCTTCTTCCATTATTCTTGGCACTAGAGCTTACTTACGTAGGACCCGATTCTTGGAGGAACTACAAGTATTCAACTGCATGCTTTTGGCTTTTTTGACATGTACGCTTTTGTCGCAAAATAATCCGGCCATGGGCCGAGATTTTTAATTGTAACGAGGCTCTTATGGTAATTCATTGGGGCTAACTTTGAGCCTTGAGCAATGTCTGCTTCGCCTTAATCAACGCAAATTATCTCTATGCGCAATTAAATTCGAACCAGTTGAGTATACTGATTGCAAAAATTTTGGGAAAGTGATAATTCTTCATTCAGTGCATTACATTTTTTGCCCCGTTCTTTGCAATTGCACCGAGAATTGAGGTGTATATGAACTTATTTCACATCTAAATTCCTCTAATTTTTTTGCACAAAAATTGTGAAACTGTGTTTGTGTTGTGTTCCATAAATAAATGTTTGAGTATTACTTTGCCGTTCATTTCCTTTTACTATGTTTTGCTTCTCTCTGCTAGTCAGGAATGGATCGCCAGGCCTCATACTTTACGCTCATTGAACAGAGCTTGTAACTAGGTAACCATACAAAGAAGATATACTATAGTGAAAGCAAAATAAAATGTTGCACGTATCATGACACAAATGACTTCGGAGAGTCAGAGAATTTCATTTTCTTATATCCGCATGACCCTGATGTTGTGTCATTTCTACACATTTAAACATGGAAACATTGAATATTTTCATAGTATACCAGCAATGGGCTTATTTGCTATTTTAGGGTAATTCATGCATTTTTGGGGTAATCTTGAACAAAGTTTTAGGGTAGGAACTTTCGCACTCCTGGAAGCCCTGGTCAGGTGGTAATGCATTAAGATACGTCTTGGAGGACCGTCAGGAGATGTGGATTAGCAGCAAAGATGGCGGTAGAGTGACTATCATGGTAGACTAAAGGAGGTAAAGTCACTTCTACGGGGACAGCCACGCACATTCGCTAATTCGACTAGCCAATAGAAAGCTTCATTTCAAACAAGCCGGATGACGTCACCTACACACCATGACGTCAACGGCGGTAGCAGCGTACTACTAATACGCAGCGTACTCTGCACTACCAGACGTACGATCAACAACAGGCCCGACTGCGTGTGTGCTTCCGCAGGTACGGATTTGGATTTTTGAAAAATTGAATTCGGTCCGGCTACGTACGAATCTACCAGAAATAAAAGGTTATCGACCTTCAATTTAATCAAACCTGTAGCCTTATAAATTAAAAGCTCTATCCAAACTGTAGGAAAATGTACTTTATTCAATCATACAAGACGTTTTATTACCTTCGTCATGCGGATGGGGCTGACGATCGCGCACCAGATCATGAGAATAAAATAAAATTCCGTACTCAGATATTTATTTGAAATAAAATATGCTATATATTTCGCTTGATTGGATTAGATTATAAGTTAGTTTAAGCAGCCCTAACCGCTCCAAAAAAGAGCGTATCGATGAGAGTAAAGATGAAGGCGCCATTTAGTATGGAGCTGAGGGAATGGGGAATCTATGCACAAGGTGCATAGAAACAGTAAGCTAAGAAAGAAGTTCATGAAACAAGAAATAGTTGAAGAAGAAAAAGTAGTAGGTGCTGAAAAGCAGGACAGCAGTGAACCGGAAAAAGATGGGTCGTAAGAAAACAAAAACCTATTTTATTTCAACAAAAAGAGAGCCTACCTAACCTTTAGCTCGGGCCCTCACATAATCCCCCTGGGATCGCTAATTGCCACAGATCCAATAGTTGTATCCCCCTGAAAGGAAGATACACTGTACATGGAAACATTAAATTGAGGAGCAAGATTATGACGAAATTAACGTTGAAGAAGAAAATCATAGGTGATGAGAAACGGAACAGCAGTGAATAAAAAGAAAAGAGAGTTCTTAACAAAAGAAAACAAAGCTTTGAAATTTCCCCTACAAAAAATGCCCTACCAAACTCTCACCTTGGGACTTGACATAACTAGTTCTTTAAAAATGGGGAACAAAACACAAGCAGCAATTAATCCTGAAGAAATATTTTCCTCACTTAAAAATACTCTAAACATATATAACGTAACTTTTCGGTGATAATGAATGAAGTAAACTATTTTCCTATCAAAACAACATTTGGTACACCACCGATCTAGGCGCGTTTCAACATTTTCCGGTCATCAATTCCAACATCTATACAAAAGAAACAACATAAAACTAATTATTGAAATCTAGGATGGGACTTGAATAATCACAAACGAGAAACAACTAAAAATAATAAACAGCACCCTTCCTAATGCATACATACAAACATATACCAGGCCTCTCCTCCCTACGGGAGGGTAGCCGACAGTAGGCCAGAGTCATCACCCTTAGTCACAAGGAAGCGAGAGATGCAGCACTGGCCACACCAGAACCGTCAGGATCAGCAGAAGCACAGCACAACCTCCAAAGTCAGGCCCGACAGCCACGGCTGGTTTACACCGACCGCTGCATTGAGTGCAGCTCTCCCCCTGCACAGGACAGGTCAACCCCATCACACACGGGCAGGCTTCCAGTACAGCGTTACAATTAAAATTATCTTATTATGCATGGCATCCACTCACTTCCCCTGTAGCAAATGAAGCTCCGGGGGATGTTACTGAATATTCACTTTATCCTCTTAAGCGCCGGAATATCTAGTTTCCGAAATCGAATATTCTGGAATATTCGAGGATATTGAGCATCAATGCACCTGTTTTAGTATATTCTGGGACATTCGATTCCGAATTTGGGATATTGCCGATATACATGCATATTCAATAATGAACATGCCATGAATATTCATTAATGAATTTGCTATGAATGTTCCAGGAAGTTCTAAACATCCTCATTTAATCGGTTTACAGCGCGTGAAATAAAATAATATATGTATCAAGCAATATCGAATTATCATTGGATGAGTATTCATATATACATTGCTGCCGAATTTGCTAC
>JACJUY010006644.1:0-20320 GCA_014220935.1 Platorchestia sp. MABIK
TACAATATGTTAAACCATATCGTTCCTCTCCCAATGCTACGATGCATGAATGAACAATGTGTTCTTGCGGAAGAAGACGGTACACATACTTAGTGATTTCAATTTTTTTCCCTCTGATGCTACTACGGTGGGGCAGAACAAACTTGCATTTTTACTTGTATTGAAATGAAATTGCTTTTGAATGGTAATTTATCTTTGTATTTCTTTATATAACGGATAATTGAGCGATACGACTTCCTTTACATTCCACAGCTGTTCGCGCGTCAAAATGTTCTCCTGAACGGGAACTGTTGTATCCATAAAAATCAAAACTGATGTACATTGGAAAAACGAGACGGGAACGGAATGTTAAGTAGTTGATATTAAAGTAATTTCTCTAAAGTAATTGAAGCAACGCAATTGATTGGGTTGTGATTTTACTCCAATAATTCGTTGCTGTGGAGACACTTGCGTGGAACACCGTTTGTTGAATAAAGCTAGCCTTACCTGGCTGTTATTATTAGTTGAAACTCTTCTAACTGATCATATAAAACTGATGTTTATTGTGTTCTAATTGTGCTTGTTTCTCAAGTTTGTAGATTTTAAAAATTTTTGAATCCGCATTTTTGAATTTAGCTACGCTACTGAATCAGCTCAGCTCCTGAAAGATGTTTGATGTTCTCTTCCCATCTCGTTTTGCGTCGCTAGAGCAATCAACGTGTCCTGGATGATCTATTGGTGATAGACGTTATTTTCATTTGTTTTTGAACACATTTCCACGAATCATCTAAAGTCTCACAATGAACTGAAAGCTAAAGTGTGTGGATCTTTTGTTAATTAGGTTTTTGGTAAATTTTTTACTCTCCAAATTCAGTTGATGCTTGATGAGGATGTTTTGTCTTCATGTACTCCATAATCATGCTAAAACTCGGACATGTATTGATGTCTGCTTTATGCAGAATGAGACCGTTATCCCGTCTTTCAGTTACTCTGATGAACATGAGAGCCTGGCTACTGCATGCATAAGTGGAAGACTCATCTAGAACCCGTGGGCATCTACTGCCTCATCGAAATATTGAGTGGCAATAATTCCTCACTTCGGATAGCATTAAAAACCCTGATTCCTTTTGCAATCAGCGCTAAGAAAATGAGCTCTCAATATCAACAAATTTCATTGCTAGGTTTTGCATGCCATTGAGAAAGTTGTAGTATTTATTTTGTGCCATGATGAGCTTATAACCCAAACCACAAATACACGCACGTCAGTCCGAATATCAGTCCTCTTTTCAAAGTTTAATTTAATTGTTCGCATCCGGTGCAAGTTCTCGTGTCCAGCGCGATCGTATTCAGAGGCTCGCAGCGTGATAACTTGAGAGGACCTCGTGGAGCGCAACAAAATTGCCTTAAACGGCCAAATATCCAAAGCACCGAATACCTGCCCATTTGCTCGACCGAACTAAGTCTCTAATGGAGAAGACTACCTAAAAAACGGATAGGTTTCTACCTTATAAGGCGATACTATCTCAAAGATCGAGGCCTTGCGGCACCGATAGCAATCTCTAGAAGCCGAACATAGACTCGGGCTCCCAACTGTAACTTGATGCAGTGTAGCTTTGCTTCAAAAAATGTAGCATTAACTTTGTTTCTTGATATTTTTGGTAACCCAAACCTCAATTCGTATCTAGCCTAGATTGTATTTTTCCCATAAATTGCGATTCTAGGTCTCTTATTACCGGTGATAACGAGAATTATTTCACAACCAAGGTAGCATGAACTAGTTTTTTTTATAAAGGTAGACACGTCCACACATGATGTCGCACGACACTTTTAACGCAAGTTATATTACAGACTCATTTTTGGGAAAAAATGCTTTGTTTGGAATGGTCAAATCAAAGCTATGTATGGATTGAAGTGGGAAGTGCATAATTTGTATTGAACGATTCAACGATAAGTCATGGCGAGTCTGTTGTTGACCCTACCAGACCTGATGCCCTGAACTTGTTAAACGCTAAACCACACGATGTTAATTCAAATTCATTAGGGCTGACATTTGTAAGGGCTTCTCATGGTTGACCCCGATTTATTGGGTATTTTTAGTTCGTGATGCCATTTTTTAGCGTAGGTGAGGAACCAAAAATTATGTACTGAGGTTAGCGGCAGATTTGACAATTACTAAATAATCATAACAGCGATCTTGTAGAGTTGATAATGTTACAAATCGCAGATTTTCATTAATGAATTCTCTACCTTCGTTGAAAAAAAAAGAGGCCAATTGTCTACGTAAGGCAGTGAAACGTTCGTAAGTTCATGTGCATTTTGGTTCAGTTTCCTGTTCTGAAAAAGATTCGCTTCATGTCATTTGAACGCGCCTCTTCCTATGTAATCGCATAGCGTTAATTTCCATCGGTAAAAATGGCCTCCATTGTCCTGATGTCTCAAAATAACTTTAGAAATCATACCTCTATCTGAAATAGATCTGGAAATTTCAAATTTTATCAAAACGCATTACTTGATCGTGATCTTAGGCTTCACGAATACAGATCGGTGCCACCCGACGCCCGGAGCTATCGACTTGCCCAGTACAAAAAGGTATGAGCCAGGCCTGAAAATATCAAAAGGTTGAACTGGAAACGTTTACTGTGCAAGAATATCGTGATCAGGAAGCGTCACTAATTGGGAGTCTGGTGAATTGAGAACGATTCCAACGTAAAAGATTTTGCTGAATTTTTCACTTGGTTAATTTTCAGTTGCATAAATCAAGTCATCAAATTTTCCATGCCATTTTCAAGTCTATTTTACTTACACGAAATTCAATTTCTCTCAAACGAAATTCAATTTCACGCATATAAATAAATTTTATAAAC
The DNA here is from genome assembly GCA_014220935.1 of Platorchestia sp. MABIK. NCBI lineage: Eukaryota > Metazoa > Arthropoda > Malacostraca > Amphipoda > Talitridae > Platorchestia > Platorchestia sp. MABIK. The sequence continues at coordinate 2,844 of JACJUY010006644.1, forward strand.
AAAATTCAATATCCCATATTAGAAAGTCTGTTATAAGGAACCTATAAGAATCATTCCTCTTTAGTAAAATTAAAAATATGAAAACTTAAAGACCATTGAATCGTGGGTATTGGCTACAGAGACTTTATTGCTTGCTATCAATTCTTGCTGATAAATGCCTAGATATGTGCAAAATTGGAAGCTTGCAGTACCCAGGTTAAATAAGAGGGTCAATCGTCCTCTAGTATAAATGGTATTGTATTGAAAACTTGGTGGATTTTCTTCTCTTACGCTGGACTTCAATTTTCATTTAGGCATTAATTAACAACCATAGTCCGCCTTGCAACAGTTTTTCTGCCATTGCAGAGGTTTATTAAAAAAAATGTCATTCTCAATCAAATAACACAGTGTACCAAAAGCAAGCATGAATGTAGTATTATAGCTGTTCAGCACTGAAATCTGGCTGTCAACTGATTTTTGGCCATTTTGTACTGCGCTACACCGAAAGCACAAGCCAGAGTGAAGCAAAAAAATTGCAAACAGATGAAAACCACGAACTGTATTGTCGCTCCAAAACACCTCAGGAAGAGACAACTATTTCATCTATAGGAATTAGTACTCCCAGGGGGAAATGTGAGGTCCCGGGCTGAGAGTTAAGTAGGCCATCTTTTCTTGAAATAATTTTTTTTATGTTCAGGACCACCGTTTTTCGGTTCAGTGTTGATCTATTTTTCAGCCTCTACTACCTTCTTCTTCAATAATTCTTATCGTTTTTCGTGAATTTTCTCAACTTGCCATTTTTATGCACCTTGTGCACAGATTCCGAGATCCGTTATTTCCAAACTAAATGGGGCCTTCCTCCTTCCTACCTTTAGAACGTTTTTGTTGCTGTTACGGATGCTTAAACTAACATCTGATCTAATCTGTCCCTCGAAAAGTTATTGCTAATGAACAACAAAATTTTTTTGAGTGTGGTCAATTCAGTTCTTCAAAAAACCTCTCAAACGAATAAAACTATAGTGTGTATGAGAATTAGCGCTACCAGGGGGAGATGTTGGGTCTCCAGCAGGAGGTTAAGTACGCTTCCTTTGGTTCTGGCAATAGAAAAGTATTTTTTTCTTTGTTATACTTCATTCCTTTCTGTTCACTCTGCCCTTTTCAGAGCATCTGTTACTTTCTTCAACTTTCATCTTTTTTCATATACCTTCTTCAATCATGCTGTTCAATGCGCAAGGGATTTCATTTAAGAACTCCCGTGTGTTGATTGAATAACTTCAAAGTCCATAACTTCAAATTAAATGGGGCTTCCGGCCCTTTTCCTTCTTTTTTGTTATACATTTTTGTGGTTAAGAAAGCTCGAACTGACTTGCAACCAAATTGAATGAATTTTATTCAAAGCATATTCCTTTTCTCTGCGTAAATATTTATTGATTACGTTTCTTTCTTCGGATATTAATGTACTTCATACAGGTGATTCTTCTTACACGAAAAACGAACAACTTCTCACTACCCATGGGAGTCACTACCATAATTTTAATATGTTTGCACGAGCAAAAATACAGATACACTGTTTCTTGAGGGATGTGCTCTTACCAAGTCATGAGCCGCTAAAATTCTGTCTCAAACCATGAGAGAAAAATAACACAACCCAGTTTTTACAAATAATTGGAATAGAATTTCTCACGGCGGTAACATTTTCTAAAAAAATTTCGTTTAAAAAATTTGATTAATAATTGATGAGTTATTTGGAAGTATCAATGTTATCGAATTGATGATTCTGACAATGCATCTAAGAAGGGAGTTGGCTCTATTGTATAGGATTAAAATGAAGAGCGCTCTCGTAATACCAATTTTTACACGATGTTGTTTGAATGTAAAAGTCGCCCAGCTTTGAATTAAAGACAGGAGGCGACGTCAGCGCCAGCGGCGCACGGAGCGTCGTGCTCTGCGCGCTGCCCCTGTAAACAATGCACTCTTCAATTTCCCTATAATGGGTGCGTTCGTTTCACTTTATGGCTGCATAACTTTTGTCGAATTATTTAATGAATGTTTTCAGCGTACGTAATCCGTAAATAGTAATACGTGCCTTAATTTTTTATAAGCGTTAATAAGTCAGATGAACGCTGCCGTCATGTATCTTCCGAATTGGGATTTACGACCACCAGATTTTTTCGCCTCGCTATCATATTTTTGCGGTGAAAGTGACCTTAAAATGAAACTGTTTTCCTGCAATTGTTGTCATGTTAAACTTGAGACATTCAGTAAATAATTTTATCTGATCTATATTCGAGCATGAATGCGATCTTGGATTACTCTCGGTATTTTTTTTAGCTACACACAAAACTTGCGAGTGGGGCGCGTCTCCTGAGAGTGTTTTGAGGGCGTAGCGCTGCTTAGCGCACGCAAAGAGTTCACGCGTGTGACACAGACAGCTTGCTGATAGAATCAAATGTACAGGGTGTCCTGAAATAATCTACACACTCTTTGGCTGACCAGTACTCATCTTTTTTGCTTTGATGTACAGTATGTAGGTGTTTAATGAGATAGATTCAAATCTGGGTTAAATCAATAAAAAAATTAATGTCATTAAAATTAAATGTCCGAAAATAAAACTTAATTACACATGAAGCAAAAACCAAAATACAAGAGTCATGTTCATTCAAAGGATGATTACAATATTTGAGACACCCCGCACATTTACACATGTGGTACTGCAGAGCTTCCTTCATTTTTCTTTATTCATAATTTGATTGACTTATTGTGATGTGTTCAAAGAAGTCGAAGCAGTAGAAGTTTTGTGAATAGCCAACAATACACATTTGGGTACATTCGGACAATGTAGGGTGATATCACACTAAAAATGATGAAGGTAATAGACAAACTCTAGAGCTCGTAAAATTAGTTCTCATTCAAGCTCCGAGAATCTCGTCCGTATCTGGAGAGCTCAGCAATTAAAACACCAATATTTCCACATGGTATCGCCAGTACGTTTGCCCTCATGACATTACTGAGCCCAAGACCTGTGGTCTTTGGCCCTCCCATAATGAGCAAATAAATATGTATTGCTCCGAAAATGTCGAAACATGAAAAACTGCCTCACGCTGAGCCTCCAACTCTCGCTACTGACCGCCCCATGAACTGTCGACTGTAAAACTGTCTTTATCCAGTGCTCATCTGACGCTGGCAGGCGCGTATAGCCCTCATCTCTCCAGATAAACTACCTTATTTATGAACGTTCATTTATTTATTGACCACTTGGCTGTTAGGCAAACGATGATATTTAGTGGAGGTTGCCTCAGATCTGGGTGGGTGTGTGAGCAGGGCGTGGAGATCGCGCCGCCTGAAGAAGGCAGAAGTGATCCCCGCCTCCGTCGATCGGAAGTTACGTGGGGTAAAATATACAGGAATGGGATATAGGAAACTGCGCTGACCCTCCCAACATTCATGAAATCTCACCGCACTACCACGCCTCCTTCTTGAAATTGCCTATGGGCTGCTAAATATTCGCAGTTTTTTGTAGATGCACAGCCCATAAAGAACATTTTCCAGAAAGTTTGCATATATTACTGAAGAAGGAGATGGCAGGATAAGGACTGATTGAGGAATAACAAATGAGGGCTGAGATCACATTTGACATATATATGGTCAAAAAAGATTTCTGCGTCTGCCGAGATGCTTACGAATGGATGTACAGCAGTAGAGCTCACGCAATATAAACTTATGTGTGTATCGAGCAATAAACACATAGGCTGATTTTCAAATATGGTTCCACAGCGAGATTTGATTGTGAGATTGTAATTGTCTTATACTGTCAGTAACATAGTTCAATTTCAAAAATATTTGAACAGATGGTTCAATATACATTTATTTACAAACAATTTACAAGAAATTTTTTGCTTTGCACCAAGCTTATTTTAGAATGAAACTTCTTGAGATTCCAAACAAGAAAAGAAAACTTGCTACTTCGCCATGACCTTTGTGAATGGTCCACTGAAATGTCTGAATGCTATTTTTGATTACATGCTGAATACTAAATTTATCTTGTATACGTATTTCTAAAAGTGATCATAGTTACATTGACATGCTCTTCCACCAACTTGAAATATTTAAACGTTCAAGCAATGAAAATTGAAAGTCATTCATATCAATATTTTTATGTGGATATGATCAACTCCCTTCGGTGCTATGTTGAAAATTTTTTCTGAAATTAACTTGAACTTCAGTACTCTTTACTGATTCATACCCATACAGTAGATTCGTGCTTGAAAGTAAAATATAGTGTTAATAACTTTGTAGATATGCATCAGAGCATAGTTTTCATTCCTTAAACATTTTGTAAAAGCATCCCTCAGGGGATAAAACTATTGTCTCTATGGGAATGAGAACTCCCAGGGTACACATGTGAGGCCCCGAGCTGAAGGTTTGGTATGCCTTCCTATTTTTAAAATAGAATAAAGATTTTGCTTTGTTTTGAACCATCTTTTTTTTATTCACTGCAGTCTTCTTTTTCAGCACCTAATACATTCTTCTTTAAATTTGATCAAATTTCATAAACTTCTTTCTCGATTTCCGATTTCTATGATTTCTATACTTCTTGAGCATACAATTCCGCGTTACCTTAACTTTATACTAAATAGTGCCTTCGTTCTTCCTCTCTTCGGAACGCCTATGTTGCGGTTATAATAGAGAGGCTCTAACCCATTATCTAATAGAATTTAATCTAATCCATTCTAAATGTTGCAAAAGCATGCTCGGCACTGAAAACTGGAAGTGGTGTTTCGCAACATATTTTTTCGCTAGAACGTTGTGTGATGCTCTTTAGAATATGAAGTTACAAGTAATTCTCGCTACGTTAACAGCAAACGCCAAATTTTACAAGGTTCCTCAGTAAGCATGACACCTTCAACTCCAATCAGTGTGTCCTTGTATGAAAAATCAGTAAAGATTCAGCGACAACCATTTCAATATCAATTTTATCCAGCAGTGTCTTGTCGAATGATGTCAAAGGAAGAGTATGCATGAATATGTCCTCCGGGCAGTTCGCAATTATTTGTAATTTTTTTAAATGGCAGGCTCAATAGATCATTTCATTCCCTTCCGCCTAGAAATCTTCCTACTTAAAATTGCCATCGTACTTTTTGTTAACGTCTACATTTTACCCCAGAATTACGGTTATTACCCTTAAACTCGTCAGATAACTCAGCCCATTCAGCAGTCAGCTCATTTCTTGAAGCTTTTAGCTCTAGGAAGTACGCCATAGCTTCTGTGTCGTTGAAAACGAGCCAGACTCGCAGGGAGCATGGTTAGCGTTTAGGACTCTTATTCAGGGCTTAGGGATGTTGCTGTAAAGAGTATCTGCATCAAATAGCCTCCTATTTTTTATTCAGAAGAAAATTTTACTGGAAGAATATTGTGGGGTCTTGAAAATATTAGTATACTCGGTTCTTTTGATGAAATGACCCTGAAGTCTATTTGTATTTGTATTTTGTGTTCAATTTTGAGTGAAGCTATATTATATTATACAAGCTATGATATATTAAGTTCAATCTTTTTAATATCGTGGGTGTTATATTCCATCCTAGCTATCATGAAAAATTGACATTCTATTCTTGATGTAATGTAAAAATTTGAGCAATAAAATGTTTTAAATTGTCAACGATTTAAGCCCCCGCAGAGTGATTATTCTTCGTCAAATAAAATTCAATTTCATCAAACCTGGCAAATTCAGTTAAACTTCATACACAGTGTTTCTTATTCAAGATTATGCAAAACTTTCTACGTGTGGCCGATAAAACATTTAAAAAAAAAAGTATGATTTCACTTTAGCAGGGTAAATTTCAAGTGTATAAGCTCGTCCACGCAGTTTATAGCCGCTCATTAAGGAATAATAAAAAAAGCTTTAAAATCGCTACTCGTTGCTCAATGAGGCGTCCATTGTTGACACATTAGCTCCAGGCAGTATTGATATAGCTGATTGCTCCTGAAATTCAATGCCCGAGATGAAGCTAATTCGATGACGCCCACCCAGCAACATCAAGATCAAGCGATGCCCGTAATCGATCTCTGAAATTATTCCCTCTGATATAATGTTCCATGCAATAGGTATTCCATTGCACTTAACTTATATGGTGTTGAAACTTATTTGTCCCCGCGCGTGCGCTACTGCATTAAATTAGTAAAATTTAAAAATCATAACATGTGCATATTTTCCATTGCACAAATTTATCAGATTTGATTGCCTCAGGATTGCTTGAAATAAATTACGTTTCCATGTATTATGATTTGTTTTCATACTACAACCATTGTTCATTTGAATAAATTGAGATCTAATGATTAATTGAGCGACTGTTAGGTATTAAAATATTAAAAACACAATGTGATCCGTTTGTATCTTGATGTTCACTTTAATTTATATCAGTCAGAGCGAAATTGTACGGTACGCTTTTTAATTTATTTAACTTAGTTTTTAAGGCTACGTCGTTCTTAGGCGCGATCATGTATTCCTATGTCATAATGAAATACAATATTATAAAGGATTACGAATATTTTCAAAGAGTTCTTTTGTACTACTTTATATATTAAAAACCTTAATAAATTATTCCTGTATGAAATTTTCTCAGTGAAATAAGCACTCCCAGAGGGAAGATGTGAGGTTCCAAGTCGAAGGTTAGGTTGGCTTTCCTTTGTTGAAATAAAATAGCATTTTTCTTTTGTTACCTTTAACTTTCCTCAATTCACTACTGTCTTGTTCATAAGTATCCGTTACATTCTTATCCAAATTCTATCTTGTTTTATAAACTTGTTTGTCTCGCTGTTTCGCTACTCAGTTAATCGTTTGAGGGACACAAGTAATCGCATATCGATTCTCCGTTCTTTTAGTTTCATACTAAGTGACGCCTTCGTTTTCTTCTCTTGGGGAGCATGTCGTTTGAGGTAAAGAGACGCTTAAGCCAACTTTAATTCTCAAAAGAGTAGTGATTTACTGCGTAGAAANGTTACCAACCAACTTTCCTCAATTCACTACTGTCTTGTTCATAAGTATCCGTTACATTCTTATCCAAATTCTATCTTGTTTTATAAACTTGTTTGTCTCGCTGTTTCGCTACTCAGTTAGTCGTTTGAGGGACACAAGTAATCGCATATCGATTCTCCGTTCTTTTAGTTTCATACTAAGTGACGCCTTCGTTTTCTTCTCTTGGGGAGCATGTTGTTTGAGGTAAAGAGACGCTTAAGCCAACTTTAATTCTCAAAAGAGTAGTGATTTACTGCGTAGAAATTTGACAATTTTCGAAAACTGCCTGTATGAGGTACCAAAGGTTTTTAAGACATCCCATATTGGATATCGAAAGTAATTCCGAAATGTTTCACTAATTTTTCATTTGTGAACTTTGTGCTTATGGATTAACTCTTCCCCGCAAACAAGCTAAATAATCGTGGAAGAACATTCGTCGGTGTCAAATCTGATCAAATTCAAAGACATTCAATCTCTACATGTTAGCCGTTGAAAAATAATTTATATCGATACACATTCATGAACATTTCATTCAACTTTAGGAGAATCAGTTGTGAACAACGGAGTTTCATTTGAGCCCCATGCCGTCCATACCAAAAATACCAAGTTAGTTCATTTCCATTGTGTGGCGAATGTTGCACATAATTGATGCAATAATGAATATTGCAAATAAAAAAGAATCAGAAGGTTGTGATTGTGGTTAGCTAGAGAGGCAAACACTAACTAATGTGTTGTCTTCTAGAATGAATTATATTGATTGACATTTTTTTACACATTTCACCTTACTTCTAGAGCGTTTTAGAAGGACTCAATAAAATACCGAATTTCTCCTAATTGAAACACATCGACGATACACTAGGGCGTAGATCTAATTATCGTTTGTAATATACATAATAGTGTCGAACAAAAAACGGGTGTTCTTATCTCCACTGGCTCGTACCCTCATCCAGTTTTCCCATTAGTGTTAGACTTCTAATGGAGTGTCTGCACGCATATTCTGAACTCCATAACACAAAGAACAAACCATTATATTTATGCAGGAGACTGCATGTATAAATCAATCGAGGCTGATCAGCTTCTGCAGAAGAGTCAAACTTCAAGACTTGAACTTGATTTTTTACTGAAATGTAAGTGTCAATACGTGCAAAGCCCTCCCAGCTGCAGGGGGATATAGGCTAATTTGAAACTAGAATATTGCATCGTTTCAGCTGAATTTGCTTTATCCAGTCTCGCCAAGTTATCGATATTTTTTGCGCGAATGGAATCTTGCGTGTAAATAACCACTTGAAAATTCATTTGAGTTTATTTCAAAATAATTTCCTATAAACAAAAGGATTATTAGTGCACTAATATTTTGGGGAAATCCATTTACTTTGAGTTTTTTATTCCACTGGTTTAGTTTCTTACTATTGTTTGAAATATGCAATAAACTAATTATTTTAAGAAAGAAGTCATAGAATCTCAAATGTCCCTAACATCGGACAAACGAATTCGTAATCTGGATTTGAATTTGAGTGTGAGTGGAATATCAAGGAGAAGAGATGACGTTTCCTAATGAACGTGCTTATCAGCTAAATAATTTTACTTAGATTACATGGTTCGAAAAACGCTCCAAATTGTTAGAATGTGACAATGCAAAAACTAAAATGAAATCTTTATCAGGTTCATGCAACGCACAGTCACTACGGTCAAAGCAACGCATTTATAAAGGACCCGGCCGTCTAATGAGCATGTTTGATTTAATTTTTGGCAAGAAAATACTTCCATTCGAATTAGCACAGATCTCTTTCACTGAGCGTTGTCCAGTAAAGAGCTCGAGAAATTGGGCTTAATGTCGAGCAGGGGGATGTCGCGAGGCAGTTTATAGCAGTAACATTTCCACACAGTAAAGTCTGAAAATGAAGATGTTTTAGCAACTTTGAGCGTCAGCTCTGCAGCAAGGTGCCATGTCTCAGAATCCAGGTCAAAACCCAGCGTGTCTTCAGGTGAGTGAGGGAACCATTCTGAGCTCTCGTTATGCAAATCCAGGAGATAATTACATTTCATCGGAGAACATAACACTCAAACACGATACTACGTACGTGTTGTTGACCACGTCCTCCGAATAGCATTGAAGTTTTCATTAATATTGGTTGTGCAGCTTCTCTCTCTCTTTCTTTCTCTCTCCAGCATGAAAGTGCTCGGCTCATTCGTGTTGATATTCCGTTGACAGAGAACGGCTCTGCAGACAACGTCCCTTGCTTTAGCTTGCCGCTCTATTTGCTCGTTTCATTGGAATTTTGCAGCAACTTGTCGTTTTATTTACTCGCTTTATTGAACTTTTTGAGAGGCCTCAATTCGAGGCCCCGTTTTTTATTTGATGCAAGAAGCAAGCCATTGTGTAGGCAAATTATGCAAAGCCGACTGCGGCGGGCAGCTGAGCATGACCTCTACGTCACTGGTTTGTTTACTTATTCCTATCTGTAGAGACTCGGACTTTTTCGAAGGTGCCAGCTGTTCGAAAGAAACAGCCAATCGAACATTAAAATATCTCATAGTTTATAAATGAATGGAAAAAAAGGGTGCCTTACGTAATACTCTATTGAGTGTATTCTGGNGAATAGACGTATTCCACGAATGAGAACGTTGAAAAACCTAGCTTTTGTTTCCCTTTCTTCTTAGGTTGAAAGCATGCTTACAGCTGCAGTGCCTGTAAATATTTTCACTGCACAAACCGTGTTGAGTTTCATCAATGGTGAGTGCCATCTTAAGAGCTTTGGTCCAAGGAACGCGCGTTAGCGAGTGTTTCCCGAAACATTTTTGTTCCTGATAAAAGCTCGCGTCCGCACCGAGTCCATGAAGAGCATTCTTTTTCTGTCGGCCAGCCCGAGCCCCTCCTCTCATGCAGTCATGAGCGAGCGAACAGACTGCAGCCCCGCAGTTGTCGAGTTTTATGAGCAACGTAAACATGTTATAACACGCACGCATCAGCATAACAGACAGCCCTGCTCTCCTCCAGCCCTTCGAGTTAAGCTACACACTTGCTTGGAACCCGGCCAAATATCATGTGAAGAGAAGCAGCAATAAACAGGGTCAAGGCAATGGTTCTGTGTGCTGCTGCCCGCCTGCGCTCTGCTTTGTAGCTCGCCGACTTCGACTCTATACAGTCTTTGCCCAGGAATACAATGCTTCTTCAATGGCACTATTAGGCAGCACTAAACGTCTCTTGTGTTGCCCCTTACATTTTGGTGCGTTACTCTTGCCAGCTCAAATGAAATTTGAAGAGCACACTTTACTTTACAACTCGCTCGAGGAGACAAAATGAATTTCAAAAGCCGCAAGCTGTGGCAATATGAAGCTTTGTTAATTGCAGACACTGTTCGGAACTGCAGTTAATCTTTCATGTTCTGAACTAAAGCTTCTTCTGATCACAAATAATCTCCTTCTTAAGTTAAGTTCAGTCAAAAGCAATTATGTTTAGCTGTCACACAAAAAAAAGATATAGGATCCTCAATTGTATGATGTCCAGCACCCTGTATATTATCATAAGTATTCTTAGTAGAGTGAGAACATGAGGACAGTTTCTTCTTCCACGCTGAATGGCATGAATCATTAAGACTAACAGTGGATGGGAGTGACTATCTCAAGAAGACCATAGGTCACCCGAACTCACCTCTGCGCTATCGGGCAGAAGCCATCAATACTCATGTGTTTGCATTTGTGACTGTTGAACTCTCTCTTAAAAGTCATAACCTACATTGCTTTCAGGTGATAATAAAGCAAGTGAAGGGGAGTGCCATAAAAATCCTTTTTATTGGTTCTGTTTCGAGATGATTTTTAGGATCATTAAACACGCTCGAAGCAAAAATCATTTCATGATTTTTACTGATGCGTTTTCAATGTTCAATACCGTACTTAATTTTTGCTGAGGAACTTTACCTTAGATGTGACTAAAACTCGACTTGATGGAATGGGTTTAAACAAAACCCTGATGCTCAAAAATACTTGCTGCGCTACTATTATAGTATGATACGTCCAAGGAGGTAGCGTCTCGTGTTGTCATTATTTTTCTAATAAACTGCATTTTTCTGGAGGATGTAAGCTTATTTAAATGTTCCGAGGAAATGTTCTGACTCCAGAGTGCAGAGGCGTAGCACCGGACCACCGCCCCACCTTCAGACGGCCACTTTATGCACGTGCAGGTGGTGCTGCAGAGAGACCAAATACTCGCACAGGCTTCATTCTGTACGAGCACACAACACTTCGAATTCATGGCTTCCACTGTGTGACTTTTAATCTGCGACTGCTATTCTGATACTTGTGCTCTATGACTCGTACTCTGATACTTTTTCTTTTTGACTTGTTCATTGGGACTTATGCTCTGGGACGTGTGGTCTAACTCATGTTCTTTTTGACTTGAACTCTGGCACTTGTTCTTTTTTTGCCTTGCGCTCTGTGACGTGGGGTCTAACTCATGTTCTTTTTGAATTGAACTCTGGCACTTTTCTTTTTTGAGTTGTGCTTTGTGACTTGTGTTTTGTGTGTTGTGCTTTGTGTCTAGTCCAATGTGACTTATGCTCTGATTTGCACGGTATTAAACTCATTTCTCTTGGACTCACTGCTACTCATAATCCTGATTAACTAGTCGGCAATTACTGCTTGTCTATCTGATGAATTACCCTTGCTATCTGTGGTGTATTCTATTTGCCGTTATTGATGAGATATAACACTGACGCAATTCTCATGCTGTCTCCTTAGAGGGATACTACGATTGTATGTGTGGGAATTGACGCTCCCAGGGGGAAGATGTAAGATCCCGAGCTGAAGGTTGGGTAGGTTTCCCTTTTGGTAAAATAAGTTTTTGTTTTGTAATTAAATACTAATTTTTTTCAGTTGACTGCTGTCCTTTTTATTAGCACCTATCACTTTCTCTTCAACTCTTACCTTGTTATATTATCTTTTTCAATCCTGCTGTTTCTGAACGTAGGGTGCTGTGTACACACCTAGTGCACAGATTTACCGTTTTCTTAGTTCCATACCTAATTTCTCCTCTCCCTCTCTTGGGAATACTTTTCTTTGGGTTAACTAAATAAGCTTAAACTAACTGATATTATTCTTTTAACATAATTTTCACACTGTGAAAAATGTTATTCGATCATGAAGAAAGTATAATTAGTCATAGTTGAATGACCATACACCGGCTGATTAGTATCTAGTTACTAGTTACTAAATTAGTAACTAGTACAATTAGTTACATAGTTGGATGACTATAGTTACTAAATACAAATACTTAAGTGCTTCGGCGTCGGTGCTGGCCCTCAAGATCAGCAAACAAAAATTCGAGCCTAGAAATTTGATACAATCGATCATTTTAAAATTCAGTTACAGAGAAATAAGGAAGCTTACTCCAACACGCATACGAGAAAGAAAGCTGCGTAGCGCATGCAGGAGGATTTCGTGGCAGTTGTCTTGCTGGGAGCTGCTTATGCGCTCAATTGCACGTTATACTAAGCAATGAACGACCGCACAGGATTTGTTTTCAAAAGTTAGATGCTGGTAAGAGTTGGTTTTGAACAGAAATGGAAGGCTTCGCCAGTTTGTGAAGCGAAAATCATTTCTTGCGCAATTTTCCACCAATGAACGGTATTCGTTGGAAACGAAAATCAATGACTAATTATTTTGTTCTTGAATTAGTGTACTTAGTTTGAATTGTAGAAATTACATTGACTTATATACTAGATTTTGTGTAACATAGCCCATGAGAAATTATTGTCGTCTAAAAGAAAATTCTTATCCAGGGAAAAATTTCTCACGTCGGCCTTCTCNTTACTCCTTGAATTACTGCAATGAAGGGATAATCGGCGTTATCTTAATCCGCATTGTCAGGCAATTTGCGTCAGCGTATTGGTACAGCTGGTAGCGCAACACTACTTGAAAGAACATGCTTTTTCAGCCGTGCCCGCATCCTCGGAGTAATTTACTTAGAAATCCATCCCATGTTATAATCAGCGTTTTTTTTTATCTTTGTGACGTTTGTCTTGAGCCATCGGATTACGACGTTGAAATCTACACTTCACACCTAATCGTATGGAGGAGAATATGCATTTCTAGTTCCAACTTAGTTTCACTCATATTTATGAGAGTGCGTTCTGCTTGAGTAATAGTTTGTCAGCTCATTTTACGTAATAGTTTATCGTTTTAGTTACAATAGGACATATTTTTGAATGTTTTCACCTCTACATGCAATTGCCTAAACATACGAATTTTACAATATACGAGGTAAAATTTGATCAAATTGTCGACTCGACACTCAATGAAAAATCCCGGGTGATCATCTCGGGTGAACGGCTTTTTCTTCCAAGTGAAAATTAGTGTTATTTTTTGTTCTTTTTTATTAGTCATTAATAATAAAAATATAAAATAAGTAAAAAATAAATAAGATGAGTTTTAAGTTTACGCAGTGGAAGTTAGAGTAAGTTACGACATCTCAGTCACCACCCCTCTTACCCTCTCTTACCCTCTCTTACCCTCTCCTCCTCCCTCTCCTCCTCCACCGCCAAGCCTACACCTCCGTACACCGCATTCGCCTCTCTCCAAAGCAAAGTGACAGTAAAATCATTCTCATTGATTGTTTCTTAATCTTTTATTTTTTTAAGTGTCTAATATTTTGCACTGCATTTCTGTACGTTTTCGACTAGTATTTATTTATTTATTTATTGAACAGTTATGGTAGGTTATAGAGGTGTGAAACGAATTAGATGGTTTTACATGTATTCCTATGGCAATAATTGATCCACTATCCGAATAATTAAACACGCTACGTAGGTTCCGGAGTAAATTAAATTCATATTCAGAGGTGTCACTGAATTTACTTTAATTGAAGAGCCACTACGTGACACCAACTCAAATTTCCCTGATTAATTCTTAGGAGTTAACTTCTTCCTACAGTACAGGATGCTAAAGCTTTTTTTGTCGGCCTACATGTAAAAATTCCGCACTTGAATGAACGTTATGCAATTCATAAGGGAACAACGCTTTGATTGATCAAAAACAAATGGTAAACGATCGTAATGAGGATACAAGATCCGAATAATTTAACACCACTAACTAAACGAACTCTAAAGTTGTAGGAATGAGGATACAACATCCAATTTCAACAGTTCAACCTCCAGTTAACAGCAATTCGACATCCAATTACAGCAATTCAACCCCTCAGGTTGATACCAAAACGTTAGGTAGACTTCCTTTTTGTTGAAATAGAATTTGTTTTGTTTTGTTACGGACCATCTTTTTTCGGTTCACTGCTGTCCTGTTTTTCAGCACCTACTATTTTCTTCTTCAACTTTTTATTGTTTCATGAACTTCTTTCTTAGCTTACTGTTTCTGTGCACCTTGTGCATAGATTCCACGTTTCCTCAACTCCATACTAAATGGTGCCTTCCTCCTTCCTCTCTTGGAACATCTTTTTCGCGGTTAAGGGAGGCTAAAACTTTCTTTTAAAATAATAATACAGCAATTCAACATCCAATACAGCAATTCAACATCCAATACAGCTATTCAACATCCAATACAGCTATTCAACATTCAGTTACAGTACAGGAATTCAACAATGCTGACTGAATATCTTGCCCCCTGGAACGCCTTGCTTGCCGTGCTTGGATCCGTCCGCTGCATTCCGCGCCTGTGCCTCGCCCTCTTTCTGTCGAAACCGAAAGTTTCTTCCATCCCGACGGGTGCGGTTTCCTGCCTCAGGCCTTTTGAACATATATGTACACACACGTGTGTATTTCTTCCTTCTCGCCCTTTTCCCCCTCCCCAGTCTTTGTCCTTCTCTTCTCAATTCGCTCTTGCAGTCTTGAATTTTTCGTTTATTAGTCAGATTTCATTTTTTATTTTTTGGTTTACTTCTCCTTCTATTGCATGACTATTAGTCCTCAACACATGTTTATTGAGAACCAATACTCTCATCCTATTTGATTTAAAAGCAGGATTTTCCATAGGTCATGTGTGCACAATTATATCGTTTCTTGAATGTGCCCCGCGTTATCCAGTTTTGTTGTCTTCGGAATAGGTAAGGTTTTCACAACAAATTCTAACTAACGTGGGCGACGGAAAAATATTTTCTCGGTGTCGTACTCTCGCTGTGTACTCGTGTGTACAACCCAAGTAAATAATGAGGCAGACCATAACTTTGAGGCTTGTAGATATAATTACGTGTGAGTTAATTCTAGTTCGACGTACTTTTATTTTAACAGCAAATTTTGTTGGACTCAAATTTTCTATTCTTTGCACTCTAACCGATACGTTCTTCAAGCGACAAGGAAAGTATTTTTTAATGTTCAAAGGAAGACGAATTGTCTACTTCCTCGACATACCAGGCTAAAGTTCACGAACTTGCATGGCAAAGGCGCAAAACCGCAGGGTTTTACTGGAGTTGGACTGGCAGCCATTACGGCTGCACGTCAGCACTTCAAGTACCTAGCCTTCCAGGAGGCCTATAATCTAGGTAAATATTTATGAAGTCCAACGCATTTTCATGTTGTTCGCGAATGAGCGCGTGCGTGTAAATATCTTCGTAAGGTGCAATTGAAAGACAAAATAAGGAGTTCATGGTCACTCTGACTCAGGCGCGCATTCAATTGAAATAGTAATTCAAGTTTGCAGTTAAATCATCGTAACTCGTGTTAGTTCGAGTTTTATTAGTTTCAGTTAGTTGAAAAATGTTGTGTTGATGATCTGTTAAAATATTCCAACGGTACTGAAGCATTAATTACGGTGTGGATTTCGGAGCACAGTCAAATAGAACTTTTAAATTCCATAGGCAGAGGGTAAAAAATAAATTCGAATTGGTTCTGTAGGAAGGCTTATGGCGCTGAAGTGGCTAAGTCGAGTTTAGCAGTTGTGAAATTTACGAAGGCACAAATGCAAGTCAAAGTTAACTGACTCAGTGCTAGGGCGTATTAAAATAGACTCAACCGATTGTTCGCGATCGCACAAGAACTCTTAAGTATTTCCAAGGAAATACTTCAATGGAACTAGATGAAATATAAAATAGTACCATCTACTCTATGCAATCAGAGAACATGTTCAACTGTCTGCTGCGTTCCGGCTTGAGAACTAGAGTAGAGATGCCTGCAATTATTGTATCTAGAAGGCTTTGAGATGCGAGTAGATAAGCTTGTAAGGAAAATTTATTGCGGGTTACTGAAACTACACGTGATAGTCACAGAATAATACTGACGTAGCTATGTGGGAAACATCGAAGGATTCGTAAAGTATCAAGTTCCAGATACCTTTCTACGTTGTCATGTTGTCTTCGTTTAACATTTGAATTCTATTTGATATAAAATGTAATCTTGCTGGTATCATAAATTTGAAAATCGTTGAAGCCAAGTTGTTGGCTTGACCACCACAGTAATTTTCAACAGATGTGCGCTTCGTCCTTAGTGTGTCCTCCGAATAAAGTTCAAAGTTTTTCATTTTTTGTCCCCGCAAGATGAGGGACGAGCTGGGGTAAAATGAACACTTGTCCGTAGTGTAAGCGCATCGGAAGGAAGCTCGGCTGTGTTCTCTTCGCTTACGACTTTGTGGCGAGGGCTGCTTAAGGTTGCGCGTATGTACCTGTAATGAATTCTTTTGTCTCGAAGTCCCCTATATTCATGACCTAAACTTTTACGATGAAAATGCCCTCAATAAAATAGCATCGTGTGAAAAGGTTACTGGAGCCAGTTTACGGCGCGAAAGGGCAGGGCAGCGCATAGCTACAGAGGGGGTGCGTGCGCTCGCTTCCCTCATGCTAGTAACTGCGCGCGCGACTTCGTTTTGTCACACGTGTGTTTTGGTCCGCATTTCATTTGAACCAGTGGTGTTGTTGTTGCGTTGCATTTCTTATCTCTGTCGGGGCAAAAATAGCTATCTCCCGTGTTCTATTAATTACTCATTCCGTGATCGCTGAAACGTTTGTTTGTTTTTCATGTGATGTCGTGTTCATTGAAGAATGAAATTTTCAATTATCATGGAGAGAATGAACTGGGAGATCGACGAACATGCTGTCTGAAGAAACATTGTACATATGCATAGTATTTACATAGTATTAATATATTGTATTTCATAGTTTCACATAGCATTAAACGGTGACATTAGCGCATTATGCACGATGAAGTTAACGCGTCATGCTGGTGTAGGTTACTGCACCCCGGGTAATGTAAAGAATGGAATCAGATAATTACCAACTTCTATGTGAACATGTTGATAAAAATTGCATTGGTTATCCAATCAGCGTCTGTCTTCTTCGAGCGTCGACGTGCCAAGTGTGGTATATATATTGCCCAGGAATATTTGCTTACCAATGTATCCAGTAATTATTGTTTCTGGTATACAGTACATTAATTAATCAAAAAAGAACGATGGAAAATGGGATAGAAAACGCAACATCCAACTGGTTAATTAATGCTGAGTATTTTGGTCCCTAGAACGCCTTACGCGCAGTGCCTAGAACGCCTCACTC
>JACJUY010006644.1:30908-52880 GCA_014220935.1 Platorchestia sp. MABIK
AATTTTACGATCTTTCCGCCCTGAGGAGTGTGAATTGTGTGCTCTTTCAGTGTTATAGGCAGCGAGAATTGTGTGCTCTTTTGTCGCTGTGGAGTGTGAATTGTGAGCTCTTTTATCGTTATGCACTGCGAATTGTGTGCTCTTTCAGCGTTGTGCAGTGGGAACTATGTGCTCTTTTGTCATTGAGTAGTGAAATTCTGTATTCTTTTACCTTTGAGGAGTGTGAATTATGCGTTTTTATAGTTATGGAGTGTGTACTCTATTCTCGCTGTGGAGTGCGAATTGTGTGTTCTTTTATCGTTGTGCAGAGTGAGTAGTGTGCTTTTTATTTATTGTGGAGTGAAAAATGTGCACTCTTTTGTCGTTTTGGAATTAAAACTTTGTGCATATTTGTTTCGAAGTGTGAATTTTGAACTCGTTGCAATCGTTCTGAAGTGTAAATATCATTTTCGTTTGTCGGTGCGAGAAGAGAATTTGTGCATTTCTCATCCCATGTTATCCAAACCGAGCAATGCAGTTGGTTGTTCTTCTTGCTTGGAAAAAAGTGAAAAGAATCATTTTATTTTATAGAGGAGAAGTATACATGTGTTGGATTGAGGCTTTCGGTGGTATATCAGGACTCAAAATGTCTTTACAAATTGAGCCCTCGTAAAAATTAACTTTAGAATGCACAATTCATTTCGGTATTGAGGCTACCCTGTATATTCTCACCATAAATATTAAGTTCAAAATAGAATCAAAATGTATCAGTAGCTGTAGTGTGTGTGATAGAAAATGCACTGTGTGTATGGGAATACATTTTAATTTCATAAAGGCAGTTAATTCCATGGAGAGGAAACGTACTTCTCGATATTGTTTTTTCCGAGAAAGTTTCACTTATGATTTGAAATAGAGATGTGGAAAAATGATTTACATACAGGCAGCTTTATTCCTCGATTATAGTTTGGACAGGATGGATGCTAAAGTTTGACTTTTGTCTTGACTTCATGAATGACATCTCAGAACCATTCGTATATTAACTCGTGAAAATCAGGATCGTTCTACAAAAATTTGTCTACTGAACGTTTTAAAACGCTGAATTTTTATAGGAATCTGCGTGAAATTCAACCCACATGAAAACTAAGGGGAAATTACGGATAATTACAGTGCAGATTGGATTGAATGCTAGCGTAGTTTGAAGGAAAGAACCATTTAGTATGGAATGATGGAAATAAGGAATTTAAGCACAAGGTGTGTCCTCATATCCTTGCGAATAGAAACAGCATCTTAAAAAGCCCATGAGACAGAAGTAAAGTTGATTGAAGAAGTAATACATGCTGAAAAAGATAGCAGCGTTAAAAAAGAGGTCCGTAGTAAAAAACAACTATTCTATTTCAACAAAATGAAGCCCTATACCCAAACTTCAGCTAGGGACTTAACATACTCCTATAGGAGCGTTAATTCTAAGATACGATAGTTGTATTCCCTTGAAGAGAGACTGAAGTGGAGTAAGGATGGATACATAAATAGTAAGTTCAGGTTTATTTCTTCATTTAATTTCCTTTGCTCTTTACACATGTTTTAATGACATGCAGTGCGGAGGGTGGAAGCTTCACAGTCTGGTTGGATTTCGAAATTTACAGTTCATCGATAAACAGTCCCACCATACCTTGATTCTGGTCTAATTGATATATATGGTATATACCAAGCCTTTTTCTCTTTTAGTAGAGAGTGGCTGAGTATCATTGACATGACACTTTACAGGAAATGTACGTGATAGGGTTCCCCAGGCCCCTAGTCACGCCCGAGCTTTAAGGCCTTATTTTCCTCTCGTTTAGTACCCACGGGACATTCCTTAAGGACAGTGACTACACTACAGGCAACGACCCTGATTTGCCGCGTCAGCGTTTTTCACGCCAACTGCTGCGTACAGGGCTCTAACCCGTGCAGGAAGCATAGAACGCAAGCGCTCTGTACACTCGGCCACTGCAATGCCTGTCTAATTGATACCATCATAAATTCTTTGAGAAACATCGCCGAGGTGTAGTTTCTTCCTCATTATAATATTGGTGACACGCTGATGCCAGAGAAAATGCCAGTCTAATGACGCTGGGGATGATAACAGTACAATGAGCAAAATAAAAATTATTCGACAACTTTTTAGCTGTAAGGTGAAGGAACCCCCCACTGCCAAGTACAATTGTAGTGCATGTAGATAGCGGGGAAATAATTCGGTTAGTGCATGTAGCTATAGGGGGGAAATAATTCGTTTTAATTCTTCTTCGCGTGGAGTGATTTAGTGAGGAAGAGATGAACTCGACATTGATGTCCACGATAATAAGAGAAATCGCTCTAACATGGCAGTACACAGGAAAATTGCAATTAGTCGTGCACATTTTACCTCATTACCAAGTCAAGCATCTGTGAATATTGGCCTGTGATTTATTCGCGCGAGCGCAATGTTAGTCCTCTCCAACTTACGAGTCTAATTAGCACAGTTTTTACGTTCTATACATAATATACAAATATTGACCGAACTTCCCTGATTAAAAGAACTAAATAGAGGCTGGAAAGAGGGCAACATTACACTGTAGGGTCAACAGTTCCTCTTTCAACGAACCCTTAGTAAGTAAAGAAATTAAAGCAATGAATAAATATGTTTGATAGATTCTAAAAAAAATAAAAAAAACATTACATTTAATAGGTTTTGTGTGAAGGTCTCCGATGCGCTGATAAGTTAAATGTTGCCGGTCATGACCATCGTTTAATTATGCAATTACGCAATTACTAATTACGTAATTGTTCGATTATGGCCAATAAACTAGGTATCAATGAACTCGAGCGACGTGTCATGTTAAAAGCGTCGCTTCTCAAACTGAGGCAGATCGTGAGGAAAGTTGGATACGTTACTACACTTAATTTTCCAACGTTGTTTATACGGTGTATGTAAATTCAGCTTCTGTTTCAAAATAAACATCTAACTTTGCAAGTTCATTTTCAATATAAGTCTACAATGTACAGCTTATGAAATTTGTCATTTTATGATGGCAAGCAGAAGTGAAGAATAAATTGTCAGCTTTCAACGTAATTCATCTTCATTTATTCATTTATATTCAAATGAACAGTATTAGAACTATTATTGTGTTGATTACATGAGGGTGTTAGAGTAATGCACCTTTCATCTAATTTTTTCTTGTAAGAGCAACAGGAGCAAATTATTGTCCCTTCAGGGCATACAACTATTGTATTTATGGGAATTAGCGCTCATATAAGAAGGAAAATGTGAGGTCTCGAGCTTAGTTAGGCAGGCCTTCCTTTTGTTGAAATAAAATATATTTTTGTTTTGTTAAGGACTATCTTTTTTCGGTTCACTGCTGTCTCGTTTTCCTGCTTTTCTAACATTTGTTTTCAACTCTCATTTCGTTCCTTTGCCTTCCTTTTTAATCCTCTGCTTCTGTGCGCTGGCGATCTTGTGTGGGTACACACTTTGTGCAAAAATTCGGTATTCCTATTACTTCTTACTCAATGTTGTTTTCATCCTTCTTCTCTTTGGAACGTTTTTGTCACAGTGAGGGAGGCTTGAACAATCTTTTCTAAGTTTCTAACACGAAAAAAAAAGAAAGGGACGACATGTTTCGCTCATTTTTTGAAATCACTCCCAAAGTTCAGAGCGTTTCTCACCGTGATGTTCTTATTTTCTTCAAACCCAATTCTAATTTGTCTCTGAATGCTATGCCAAATTCATCTTACATGATTAGTAAAGAATATTATTGCAGTATAATTAATAAAGAATAGCAACGTCGTCGTCCATGAAAAGTTATTGGCTCATATATGTGTATTGTAAATTATTCTTCAACTACATTTTTCTATTTTACGCTAATTTATCGTGTTCTACAACCCATGATGGTGTATCATTGATCTAATTTAGTGTGCATTTATTTCAATCTCAAAATACTTAGAATTATTTTAATGTTGAGTAATGTTGATGTATGATGAATTTATTTTCCTTTCTCTTTTTATTTGTCTGCCTAATGATTGATTTTGTGATCTGATTGATTAATTTTCTGCAAAAACTTTTTTTTTACATAATGATTGTAAACAATTTTTCAGCTGATTATGAAATACCAAACTTGGCTAAAATGAGGTTCTTAAAACCTGTTGCCAAATACACTGCATGTCAAATTATTTAGAAAAAGTTATCTTAATTATGTCACAAACCAAGAGATGAATACAACTGAAATTTTTAGGTCATGTCAACAGTCGTGACATGCCCTGGCTGTGAAAAAGTCGTACAGATACGCACGATGTAAATGATCTGAAGCCAAGTTTACTTGACACGTTGACTGCGATACGCCCCAACGGTGGGTTGTGCTTAAGTTTTTCCCTCTGCGAAACGACCCATCGATGGGTTATTTGAAAGAGGTTTTAAAATCTCTTAAAATTAATGGTATTTAATGGACCCAGTTAATGTTTGTTATTTATAAATATCTAACAACTTTTGAAGTTAAATATGAGTTGAATACTGAACTTCAGTTTAACCCATCGCAGTCAGCGTGTTAAACCAGGGTATTCCAAGCGAACCTAATTAATTTCGAGGTGCTCCAATATGTGTTTCAAGTCGGTCGAAGAGGTTAATTGACTGATT
Organism: Platorchestia sp. MABIK; assembly: GCA_014220935.1. Taxonomy (NCBI): domain Eukaryota; kingdom Metazoa; phylum Arthropoda; class Malacostraca; order Amphipoda; family Talitridae; genus Platorchestia; species Platorchestia sp. MABIK. The sequence goes on from JACJUY010006644.1 coordinate 35,533, forward strand.
CTGTAAAGGGTAAACATTATAACCTTTGATTGGGTGAAGAGAATTAGTTATAAGTAAACTATGAAAAACTCCACCGGTGATCCTACAAAAGTGCGTCTCAGGGCTGATAAAGATCAATCACAACTTTTTTCACGCCGTTATATGTTGCAAATTCGACTGGAAGTTTTGAAGTGTCCTGGGATGAAAAACGGAGAAATTTTTCCACGTGTCGCAAATACTCATGTTGTAATCTAAAAGAAAGTGCGAAGTCAGTAAAACCTGTACCAAAGCCTCCATTGACAAATGCACGCGAAAAATTGAATGATATGGGCAGAGGGACAACATTTGAATGGACTAGAAAATTTTGTTCATCGATGAAACGACTTGATCCCCTGATAAGTTGAAGCAAAGAACGGGTGGCAAATGAACAGAATTGCCATGATCGTTTGAGGCTCCAAAAAGGTATTGGAAGGATTATGATTTAGGCTGATATTATCGGAGGAACCGTTGTTGGCCCATGGAAAACACCCGATGGCATTAAAAGGATTTCAAATGCATGGGTTGCTTTCCTGCATGAGAACATTGAACCCTCACTAAAGATAAAGATGGTAACACTAAGAAAAAATGTTATTTCCATGTAAGACAATGCTCCATCACATGTTGTTCATATGACTACGGAGAATTTCCAAAATTTCGGGTTCTGTGCGCTTCTTAAGACGAAGTGGCCCGCAAATTTTTCAGATTTAAATCCTATAGAAAACCTGTGGAGCTTTCTGAAACAACGACTGAACTCAAATGAACGTCAATCCTAGAACATGGACGAGTAATGGGAAACCCTAAATGACATATCACCGGAAATTACTGCAGAGAAAATTTTAAAATTAGAAAATTCCATTGGTCAACGGCTTTTGAAAGACATATTTAAGAAGTAATGAGTAGTTAATAATAACGTCCAAAATGTGTTATTAAAATTGCAATATGTACACACTTACCTCTTTTCGTGATTTATTCAACGCTCAAATCCATTCTTCAATCAAAGAAATACCAATTAAAATGATTATCTTTCGCAACTGCTGAGTTTTAGTAAGCCTTCGCAAGTAAAATTGTACACAAAGATCTCCAGCTCTTCAGAATGAATGCTTCTACTCACAATCAGTTTCGCGTAATAATTCATTTTTTCTCTTAAGGTGTACATATATTTCACCTAAATTTATCACTTATTTTTTGGCATGGCTGACAAAACATTCTTTCGCAAATACTTTAACCGGAAATTCATTTCACTGCATCTCAGAGTTATCACCAATCGTTGGCTACCTTTCTGCAAACAAATGCCGGTCCCAAAAAGTCACTTTTGTAGTGCTAGTTCAAAAAGTAATTTTACTAAACTTGGTATTGATCTGTTACACGCATTCTTATGCCGATCGAAAGTATTAGCCTTTCTCTCCAGTAAAATAATTATAGGTAATATAGTAATCAAAATTAGTATATATCTTCTCTTGGGACATCGATCCATATTCCAAACGGTAAAAATAGAGTTCACGAGATATTATTTGAATGCATTCACTACTACAGGTATACTGTACTGCTCGAACGACTCTCATTAATTCCGTACTTGAGATTGGTATTCTATGTCGGAAATAAAACGTTTTTCAACCACAATTATTTGAGGGATATTTTAAATGCCCCTTTCTCTTACAAAAATTGCCCACAAATCCTCTCTCTTGAATCTATCGTTTGCTAACACCACACGTTCTATTGCTAAATGTCAACGTCTGTAATCCCTCGTATATCCACCATGACTAAATATTTTTGGCCTGAAGTCAGTGAATATGAAAAATATCGCAGTAGTGAGTCATATGAAAAATTTAAAATATCGTGTCCAGCTAAATGTCTACCGAGTGTTTGATTTGTATCACGCGTCGCCTCTTAAACCTTTACTTCTATTCTCATTTGACAGCCAATCTAAAATCCATCGTCAGTTCTGGCTCTCGTAAGCCAGCAAAACTAACCTGCCGACCTTTCCACCACCAAAGCAGTCACTTAACTTGCTCGTGCCTATCTCCCTTGACGCTGCAACTGATCGAAAACGGCTCTCTAGATCAACATTTGCTCTTTTCATTTAATTTAAACCATGGTTTGGTTAGGAAGAGCTGTTTGATGTTGCTCTGCTCTCATTCCATCTTGCGCAGCCAATTGCTCTCATGTCTAAAAGGCCACTAATTATATCACCTAGCCGTGATATACTTCGGTCACCTTAGAGCGCCCCTGCTGTGTCGAGTATGGCCGCTTTCTCTAGCGCGTCTGAACGACGCTTCAAAAAATCTGGGCAGGGTCAGTTCCGGCGTCTTGGAATACAGATCTGCCTTCAGACAAAGCTTCATTTAGACCAGTGATTGCACACGTTTCTTTATTTATAAATCAATGGAGGTTGAATAATTCGAGTATGGTAAACTGCACATTCACATTTTCACACGATAATCAGAAGTGGTATTTTTTTTTCTCAGATGCGCTCATTATTGTCCTCGGGGTGTTTAAACTCGTTATGTTCTGGAGAGCTGTAAGGATCCTGTGATTAGATGGAAAATAATGTTGATTTGCTAGCGGAAAATATAAATGCATTTGTATCGCTGTAGGTGAAATCAATTTTATTTAACATTGATGAAAATGAAACTGGGTTTTCTCCATTCTGAATTCGGCGTATTTTCAGCTGCATGCATAAACGAGTTCATAGGATTTTTAAATACAGAGAAATGTCATAGCTGCAGGTTTCAAGTGCGTAAAGAAATTTCAAGAGAATTATCAAAACTGTCCAAATTTTGTTGAAACTTAAATTTTATTTGAAAAAATCCGTGTTAAAACGTTGAGGAAGTTTATGTTCATCGACCTAATTTGCTGTCATGAAAAATTATTCGTTTTCTTGGACGACTTTTACAATTGCACTCTTTTATGGATTTCTTTTTTGAAAACATTATTTTAAAAATATTTCTTCACGGTATGAACCATTAACTTGCATCTATTAACTTCCAATATTTACATGAAAGTCACATGGCCGCTGCATCACAATCGTAATCTGTTTCTTCGTTATGACTCCTATGAAGCCTGGTTGCTTGTCAATTAATTAGGGAATACGCCATTAGTTGACGGAAGCTCCTAAAGCTTGTTGAAAACTAGTCAGGAAACTGCAATTAAAATCCCAGAGTACATTTTACTCGGGAAGGTTTCCGAAAAACTTGCAGAAACCTTAAAAGGTTGAGGTTGCTGTTCAAGCAGCGGTGTTGTGACTCCAATCCAAAGAGAATCGACAGTTTTTAAAGCCTCAGTTCTCATCGACGGACTAACTCAGTATTTCTTACGACCTCCCATAAACTTCAAATGGCATCCGCTCGGGTCAGGAGTATTCCAATGCACCCAAGATTTTTTTGCACTGTTCAAACCTTCAAAAGACGGGCAATCTATATGAAGTCGAGTGTATTTGACTAGTTCTCATATTTTGGGTAAAATTCTTAGCTGTGGGTCTCAACATTCGCAAAATTTTTCAGAATTTAGAAAATTTTGTATTTAAACGTGTATGCGTATTAAAGAGAAGCGATTACCTCATTAATTTCATCAAAAATGTGTTTGTCGTCATTTATAGTACGCTATGATGAGGGGCGGCTTTAATCCTAAGGAAAAAAGCTTTCGCAATTAATACTCTTTTATCATGATCTTTAGTGACTAATAAGTCAGTAAAGTGAGCGAAATTAGGGACTGTTATAGGAATTTCAAGCATTTACCCGTGAGTTATCGTCCGCTAGCGAGAAGGCCGAAGATAATTGCAAAACAGCTGTGCTAAGCTCAACTGTACGCACAATTTCCCTAACTCTGCAACAGTCCCCTAAACTGACTCGTGACTGAAGCTGAACTTTCCTATGCGTGTACTCTGGGTATAACAAATTTCTGGTAATGTACGAATCATTTGTTCAGTAAGCCCCCACTAAATATTGGAAATATAAAAACTCTAATCAGCAAAGTTGTGTGATATTTTGTCTTCTTTTTTGAGTTACTTGTAAACCTTCAACTCTATTTGACAATGTAGCAACCCGAAAGTGCTTTCATTAATTTAATTTTCAGAAAATGCAAGGTCATGAATTTGTCTCACAGATTTAATTTTTAAAATATTCGAGTACGAAACTATACATGAACGTATTACGATGCAAGAGACGTATACGCACACTGGCGTACATATGAATTAACAACAGATGCTCATTTTTCATTTGAATAAAGTACTGCTAGCTTATACTGCAGTCTCTGTAATTACGTTTGCTACCCAAGTATGTGTTTGCATTTTTCCAGCATTGACCAGCAGTCGAATTTACCGGTCTTCTGCGAGCCACAAATCAAATTTACTAACTGGGACGTCGCTAAGTTCTAATTTTTTCATCGTTGCTTAATAGAATTCGTTCGAGGTTTTCACGCTCTTTGCTACGAGAAAAAAAACTCGCGTTTTCTTCAATTTTGCGTTGATGAAGGTCAACGCTAAGCACGCGCGCATGACGGTAAATCGCGGAGAGACTGGCGAGCTCCACCTCTCAGGGAGGCCACGGTCTCGAAATAATAATTGTCGGAGCAGGTGGCAGAATAAAGTTTCCGTCCGGTGGTAAAACACAATGAAAATAAAGTCGATTTCATTTCAGCGAGGTGTCATATTTTGCCCGTCTAAATTAATTCTCTTAATCGTACATAAGTCTTGAAATATGAGTAATTAAGGTTAAAGGAGTTTAAATTCATGAATTGAACTCCAGCACCCAGTTACGAAGCCTAATTATACAACGAACAGCTTTTGTGCGACCGTGGACAGTCTATTACGCTGAGTCGAAAATGGCTTTTATTGCAAATTCCATCATATAACTTTGCTTGAGAATCCTTGGTTTGTAACTTATGGGACGTTATGGTCATTGGGGCAATTTTGGGTACTCGTGCAAAACAAGAATGTTACAGCTTTCGAGTCTCATTTGGCGAGCATTACCTCAGAATTTTTGTCAATGAATATCAATTTGACTGCAAGCGCATTCCCCAGATACAGCCAGGATAAGACGCGTTTTGCGGACTCGTGCAACACTTGACAATAATCGAAACTGATCGTCGGTCAAAGATCGGACAAAGCTTGGGTGTAAGTTCAAGTGCAAAATGATTTTGTCGTTTTCACCCATTCAGAACGCATCGTGGACATTTTTCCACCGTTATTTTAGAATTTCTCTGTTTAGTTACGCCTTCTCCGTTTAGTACGCTTGCAAGATTGGGATTCAAGTTCTCTTTATTCCTGGGTTTTGGTCGGACTATACGTGGAACTACGTGCTTCGGACTATATTATGCATTGAACTATAAAATATTTTGTTATAGGTGAACATTGAATGCACTTAATTAGGCGGATAATGAGTTGAAAATTTGTAAATTGATTCTTGGAATATTGTTTTACGAAAGTTTCAGTGGCAAAACGTTCCTTCAAATATTCAATAGTATTGTTGCTTGGTATAGTGGTCATTTGAAGAATGTAAACGGAAGAACTTTGACTCGCATATTCTGCTCCTCACTCTCCTTCAAATCGGCCCTGCAAGTGAAATATTTCCATTGAAAGAATGAGATGTGCTGTTAAAAATGGGCAGACAAATTTATTGAAGACTTGAAAGACATTATGACCTAACATCGACCTGCTCTGCTCTAAAGAATTTTTTTTTTACCGACGGCGACTTCGATCATTCGTCGACTTGCTAAAATGAGGTTTGGCGCTCAGCTCTTTTTTATACCTCTGTAATCAACATATCACGCTCAAAATTTTAGCATACATTAAACGAACATCTATCACTTTGATTCATAGCTAGGGAATTTATGTACTTGACTTGTCTAGCTGAATTCGACTAAAAGCACGAATGGACTTCAGTGTGAATTTTTAATTCAGAATTTAATGTGTGCTATTACCTTTCACGACTCAAATTTCGGAATCATCCCATCTCTCAATTTTGACTGGGATGATTAAGTAGCAGAGACAGTTTTTCTTATGTTTAAGAAGCCGTGAAGTAGTATGCATAAGTTAATTAACTCGTTGTGTAAGGAACTTCGAAAATGGCAAACATTAACTAGATTGTGCCTTCATTTAGCTTTGATTAGGTGTTTATAAAAATTGAGTTTGTGACTCCTGGTAGGTCAGCAGCATTATGAAAACTCCCTCCGTGTACACCGGCGGCTCACATCGCGACCAAAGTGTTTGAGCAAGCTAAATTATAGTTTCACTTGTTATACTTGCTAGCTCCTCGTGAACGAGAGGTGTACCCTGACCGACTATCATGTTGATCTCTAGCAACACGCTGAGTTGGAAATTGTTTCTAGTTTCTGCATTTTCTCTTGATTTTGGACTCACTTGGTGACTTGGGAAGTAATCCTACTAAACCACTGTACCGATTTTTCGGTGATTTTCGAATCAGTTGCTAAACCGCTGTACTTGATTTTGGGTACTTTGCCTTGCCCGTCAAAAAAATGGGCCACATACTAAAAACAACCGACCAATTCTGGTCAAACCTATCGGTTAGCCGTTCCTAGTGCCTACACTCATTAGATTGAATTGACTTTTGTGCTTTAACGTTCAACAGATAAGTTCAAGGCCTCAGGTACGATAGGGTTAAAAGAGACAGCTCGTTGACTATGACTGGAAATCAATGACAACCTGCCTTAGTGCGGCGAGGAAAGACACTAATAATATTTTTCACTCTGATAAAGTGCTGCAAGTGTATACTCAATACTTTATGTGTTTAATTTTTGTAGGAACCTTGATGTTTGCTTTTTACTGGTCACTAAAGTTCTGATGGAATCACGCCAATTTAATTTCTGGTAGTTCTAAACGAGTTATTTAAACCTCATGTGTTACAGTAAAAGAAAATTTTGAAAAGCATTTTACGAATGAATCCACCCAATAAAGGTAAAATTTTCAAATTTCGAGTTACCGGTATAAAACTCACTTTTGGCATGCTCATCTTTAATCTTAAAAATGATCAAGACCTCACACAAACCACGCAAGTGGTTTAACTCAACCACTTACCAACCAAATTATTACAATAATTACGATAGCAAAATTATTAGATCACAGCTGAAATAATGATTCATTGAATTTTAAAGAATTCTCGGGGTGTATAGGGAAGAATTTATCAAGAACTACAACAGTAGAAAACTCCGAATCCAGAAAAATGGGATTAAGCAATTTTTGCAGCACTGTCATTATCCAACACTATCAAGACGAAAACTTCAAGGCACTTATGCTTACTCAAACTTGAGGCTTTGCTTTCCTTTTGCATAGTTACTTCACTGACGCACACGAAACTCAATTACTGGGATCTCCGTGTGCTGCTGCTAGTAGAATTTTTTTAAACTGATCCCAACCTACGAAAAACGCACTGAAAATAATTGAATATCTATGAAAATTCAAATGAAATTTTTCTAATCTATTTTTCATTTACTAAATGCAAAGTGAAAGAAACAATCATCTAAGAAGATGTTTTTTAAAATGTCCTTTCCAAGAAAATGATTAAAATGAACCATAGGCAAGTTTGTAAACTTTTCCGCAAAAGCAAAACACTAAAACGTTTAATCGTTTAATTGATGGATTGATGAAACACGTGCGAGAGAGAAAATGCAAGTTTTCTAGGAGAGCGGCTCGAACGGATTCTCCCTCCAGCGCACGTTTTTCTTATTACATTCAAATTTATTCACGATTTTACAGTGTTGCCACAGTCTCATTTACTAAATCATTGTTGTTAAAAGTCACCTCGTACGTGTATCGTACATTTGAATTTAAGATACAACTTTAACGTTGCATTTTCTAAAAAACACATCTAACGCCTGAATAACCAAAAGACAGTTTACACAAAACTCTTTTCACTTTCATAACTTCATTTAGGTCGAACAGCGATTTTCNGGTCATTGGGGCAATTTTGGGTACTCGTGCAAAACAAGAATGTTACAGCTTTCGAGTCTCATTTGGCTAGCATTACCTCAGAATTTTTGTCAATGAATATCAATTTGACTGCAAGCGCATTCCCCAGATACAGCCAGGATAAGACGCGTTTTGCAGACTCGTGCAACACTTGACAATAATCGAAACTGATCGTCGGTCAAAGATCGGACAAAGCTTGGGCGTAAGTTAGAGTGCAAAATGATTTTGTCGTTTTCACCCATTCAGAACGCATCGTGGACATTTTTCCACCGTTATTTTAGGATTTCTCTGTTTAGTTACGCCTTCTCCGTTTAGTACGCATGCAAGATTGGGATTCAAGTACTCTTTATTCCTGGATTTTGGTCGGACTATACGTCGAACTACGTACTTCGGACTATAACTATATTATGCATTGAACAATAGAATATTATGTTATAGTTGAACATTGAATGCACTTAATTAGGCGGATAATGAGTTGAAAATTTGTGAATTGATTCTAGGAATATTATTTTAGGAGAGTTTCAGTTGAAAACGTTCCTTTAGATATTCAATGGTATTGTTACTTGGTATAGTGGTTATTTGAAGAATGTTAACGGAAAAACTTTTACTCGCATATCCTGCTCCTCACTCTCCCTCAAATCGGCCCTGCAAGTGAAAATATTTTCATTGAAAGGATGAGATGTGGAGTTAAAAATGGGCAGACAAGTTTATTAAAGACTTCAAGGACATTATGACCTAACATCGATCTGCTCTGCTCTTGAGAAATTTTTTCTCAAGAGCTCTTTACAGCTCTTTTTTCTATCACTGTAATCAACATATCACGCTCAAAATTTCAGCATGGATAAACCGAACATCTATCACTTTGATTCAAATCTAGGGAATTTATGTACTTCATTTGTCTAGCTGAAGCCGACTGAAAGCACGAATGGACTTCAGTGTGAATTTTTATTCAGAATTTAATGTGTGCTATCACCTTTCACGACTCAAATTTCGGAATCGTCCCATCTCTCAATTTTCACTGGGATGATTAGGTGGCAGAGACGATATTTCTTATGGTTAAGAAGCCGTGAAGTAGTAAACATTAATTAATTAACACGTTGAGGAAGAAATTTCGAAAATAGCTAACTTTAACTAGATTGTGCCTTCATTTAGCTTTGATTAGGTATTTATAAAAATTGAGTTTGTGACCACTGGTCGGTCAGTAGTATTATGAAAACTCCCATGTACACTGGCGGCTCATATCGCGACCTACGTGTTAGAGCAAGTTAAATTATAGTTTCACATGTTATACTTGCTAGCTCCCTATGAACGAGATGCGTATCTTGCCAAACTATCATGTTGGTCTCCAGCAACACGCTGAGTAGGAAGTGGTTTCTGGTTTCTGCATTTCCTCTTGATTTTGGCTTCAGCTCCCTTAGTGGTTAAGAAATAATCTTACCAGACCACTATACCGATTTTTCGGTAATTTCCGAATCTGTCCCTAAGCCGCTGTACTTGATTTTCGGTACTTTACCTTTTACGTGAAAACATTTGGTCACATGCTAAATATAACCACCCAATTGTGGTCAAACCTCTCGGTTAGCCGTTCCCAATGCCTACCCTCATTAGATTGAATTGACTTTGTGGGTTTTAACGTTCAACAGATAAGTTCAGGGCCTCTGGTCTGGTAGGGTTTTAAAAGAGACAGCTCGTAGACTTTGTCTGGTAGTCAATGACAACCTGCCTTAGCGCAGCGAGGAAAGACACTAATTTTTCACTCTGATAAAGTGCTGCAAGCGTATACTCAATACTTTGAGTTTACTTTTTGTAGGAACCTTGTTGGACAAGATGCTTGCTTTTTACTGGTCACTAAAGTTCTGATGGAATCACGCCAATTTAATTTCTGGTTGTTCTAAACGAGTTATTTAAACCGCATGTGTTACAGTAACGATAATTTTGATCAGCATTTTCGAATGAATCTACCCAATAGAGGTAAAATTTTCATATTTCGAGTTACCTGTATAAAACCCATTTTTGGCATGCTCATTTTTAATCTTAAAAATGATCAAGACCTCATACAAACCACACAAGTGGTATAACTCAACCACTCACTAATTAAATTATCACAATAATTACAGTAAAAAGTCATCAGATCATAGCTGAAATAATGATTCATCAAAACACATAAGCAATTTTTGCAGTACTGTCGTTATCCTACCCTATCCAGACGAAAACTTCAAGGCACTTGTGCTTGCTCAAACTTGAAGCTTTTCTTTTCTTTTGCGAAGTTACTTCACTGACGCACACAAAACTCAATTGCTGGGATCTCCGCGTGTTGCTGTTGGCAGAAGTTTTTTAACTGATTCCCACTTATGAAAAACGCACTGAAATGAAGTGAATATCCATGAAAATACAAAAGATTTTTTCTAATCTGTTTTTCATTTACTACTTACAAGGTAAAAGAGACAATTTTCTAAGACAATGTTTTTGAAATATTCTTTCCAAGAAAATTATTAAAATGAACAATAGCCAAATTTAAAAACTTTTCAGCAGAAGCAAAACACTATAACGTTTAATCGTTTAATTGATGAAACACGTGCGAGAGATATTGCATGTTTTCTAGGAGAGCAGCTCGAACGAATTCTCCCTGTAGCGTACGTATTTCTTATTACATTCAAAATTATTCACAATTTTACAACGTTCCCACAGTCTCATGTACTAAATCATTGTTGTTAAAAGTCAGCTCGTACATGTTTCGTGCATTTAACTTTAAGATACAACTTTAACGTTTCATTTTCTAAAAAGCTCATCTAACACCTGAATAGCCAAAAGACAGTTTACACAAAACTCTTTTCACTTTCATAACTTCATTTAGGTCGAACAGCGATTTTCNCAGAACGTCAATGGACGCTTTCGGGGCCTTTTCTGTGGGGCCGCCAGAAAGATTGAATGAAGTTCACTCATTCTTCGAGCGCGGGCTGAGCGATTTTCTTTGTTGCTCCATTTTAAGGCATGCGTTGATCTTTGGAGGGACACGACGCCTTAACGCAACACCTTAATGCCCGCTTTCAAGGCCCTCGACTTGATACCGCTGCTAATGTCGGCACCAAATAGCTCCATTAACGACAGCGGCGGCTTTGCTAATCAAAGACCTGCTTTACGAGATAAGGCTCTTTAAGCGGGGTTATCGTCCTTCTTACATCACATCGTGGGGTCCAAAATATATTGATCATCATGCATAGGCACCTTTCAATACTCGTCTCTTTACAACCATACTACAGGCAATCAGCTCTATCACCCGTGACATTTTTTAGGTCACTGACTTCTCATAAAACTGACATTCTATGCGCATGCTCCACTTTAACAATCCATATTAAGGTTACTGATATTATCGACTCTGTATAAACTGGATCAGTTCTCGGGTGATTAGGAGGAGTGGGGCTTAGCTCGAGCGACACTTCCCCAGACCTCTTGGGGGAATTTTATTACCATTCCTGTTAGTTGCAGTTACTGTTCGCTTACCGATAGTTTATTTTGGAAGGTAGAATGTGATAAGTTTGACATTTTTTTGACACCGGAGCTTCCTACTTTACTTGACTGGTAAATGTGTAATTCGCGGCTGTTAATGCCGTAGTTTCAAGGGCATTCGGTCGTAAGTTTGGAAATACTCTGCCGTTGGTTGGAAGGATTCGAAGAACGCTAATAATGGTCAAGACCCCAGCAAAACGTTCGTTCTCAGGACCGGGCAGACTAGAGCGTTCACAAAGCCTTATCAGAGCCGAGCCAAAGCCAGTCACGGTCTTGAGGCACCAGCATTATAAATCGATAGATAAAATTCCACAAGGTGTCGCTAAATAACGTGATTCGCCCTTTCTGTCGGGCAGATGTAATGCTTTGTCTTCGGGCGGTGTGGCTGGGACCAGGTAGCCGAAAACTGTTGCTAAATGCTCTGAAAGAGAAATTCTGGTCTGATAGTAAGCTGAAAGTGAAAAGTTCAGGTATAAAATTGCAACTTTAGCATCTTGCGCGTCTCTCAAATGTTGGAATAATAACGTGAAAGATTAGCATATAACTTGAGTGTTCGAAGTATTCGTTTTTAGTTTTTCAAGACGCTGTAATGGAGCTGTTACAATTATAGCCCAGTTTTTTTATACGTCTTTTCATTTTGATGAAATCAAGTATGTTTACAGGACGTCGGCGTAAAGAAGAAAGCTCAAACTTATTTTCATTAATTTTTATAAGATGCGACCTTTTATCACTTATTCAAAAGCAAGATCGGAGAATGGATTTTTGCACCTATTCACCTCATAAACCTCTTCTGCTAGTTCTAACCCAATTATTGCCGCCCTCTCTTCCACTTGCAGTTCACTAGTTTCCTCGACGAATTTAAAAGCAACAAGAATCACAATTAAAAAAAATCTTTCCTGCTTCTTGAATAAATATCATCTATAGCTGTCATATATTGCATTTGAGGCGGTTAACCTGCATTGCTCCTGAAATGCGACTTGACTGTGTTTGTGAGTGAACTTCGAAGCAAAGCATGAAGCAGGTAATTTAGAGCGTTAGTTTTCAGTGTTTTCGTTTGAAATCTCATTACTTCGATTACAAAAACTTCCGTTCCCTTTCTTGCATTTAATCACATCTTCCTTCAGTCCCTCGATTACTAAATTTCTCCTGTTGGACGGTTGTCCTGTAGTTTTCCTGTAGAACTACTTCAATTTTTACTGATGTATTGCTAGTAGAAATTATACGTTTGAATTTAAATGGCTTAAAACGTTTACTCAGGCTGCAACATCAGCAAAAGCAGCTACGACCAAATGCCTGCAGGTATAATACATTGAATAATGTATAATACATTGAAGCAAGTATAATACATTGAACGTTGTGAAACTGAAAGAGTAAAATGTGATACCCTGTACAGGCCTGAAACAATAGACCTCTATGAGAGCCATTTCGCCAAGCTTGCGCCCACACTCCTTCCTCCCCCACCCCACCCTCTCCTCCACGCCTCCCAACTCCTCTCAAGCCTAGCTGTGGTCGAATGCGATGTCCCTCTCCTTTGACCATCAAAAGGCTATGGTTTTGTGAGTTTCTGAGTCTAATTTCTTTTCATCTCTTGGCAGTTTCTTTTCATCTCATTTTAAAGGCGATGTCTCCTATTTTTCTACCCTTTACGAGCAGCATTTCAAAAACCCAATGCAGCAGCAAACTGTAATGCTGTGAAGAATAACATAAAATACAGTGATAAATTCCATGCACTTTTCATCTGTTATGGCAAAAATTTTTATGTTGAGTGTTTATGACGTGCAATTTCAACTTTTACTCCCCAATATTGTGTTCAAATTACTTTACCAACAAATAACTCTGTTCTGTTTATCGAGANAACCGAAAACGATTGAGTGACGAGCGACTAAGCGCTTCGCCTACAACAATGAGACAGGGTGGCGCATAAGCAACGCACCCTTATTTATTACCGCAATATACACTGGGTATCTGTAGACAGGATACGACATGTAAATAAACTCTAAGAGTTCCTCTATCGTTTGCAATTAACCCATCGTTATACCTTTCATAGTTTATTTATGATTAATTTTTTAAAAGGGTGCGTTACTCATGCGCCACCCAGTACATACAAGATGGAGAGTAACGGAACTGGCGGGAGAGCAATGCTGTAGCAGCGAGTGGCCGTGAAAGAAAGCGGGTGTATTTCGACGGAAGTTAGAGAACATTGTACAACAGCGGGGTACGGAGCAAGAGAAATTATCTGGACCAGGGATGGTGGAATGCAGGACTCGCTCAGGGGAAGATTGAAATGAAGTTAATCTGCAATGACACGTTGTTTAATACTTTCAATCTGCTTGAGAGCCTTTTAGCGTTTATTTGCGTCTTTGGTAATTTTGCCAAAGAAGTTATTGCAATTTGGATGTTGAACCGGAAAATACGACATGTTATTCTTGTACTTTGTCAGTGATGAAGAATTTGTATAGGCAAAAGGAGCTTGCAACACAGTATTGCCCTTGAAATCGACAGAGCTTTCTACCCAATTTGAGATGAGCTAATATTCCAAGACATTATTTCCTCGATTTAGCTGTTGGTTCATTACAGTGGGTAGGATGAACCTTGCAGCATCGGCATTTCAAGGAGGAAAATGTCAAGAGAAAACTACGAGTACGGATTGGTTTTCATTAAGGAGGTCACATCAACGATTTTTAAAATTGATCCGATTCGTTTGAAATGTGGCCAGTATATGTATTTGTTGAAGAAAAACATATTTTACCTCTGTAACTTTTTCGATTTAGGCCTTTTTTTTGAAAAATACGAAATATAAATTTTTTGGTACATTTTTATGGATATTTCAAAAGAATAGAAGTCATTGAGTTTTTATGCTAGAACAAAACCAAAGTCCCGTTTTGTTTTCTTTTAATATGGTGTCGAAAATTCAGGATTTTTGGTCCCCTTACACCCCCCTGGGGGGGGGGATCTAGTGTCCGTAGAGCCATAAAATTTTAGGACCGAATAGTCCACCACCTAAGGATCCTTTTTCAACAAAAGCATAAAAAATGCTCATCGGACCGACAGGAGCCTGGCAGGGGCCTGAAGTGACCTCCTTAATGAGGGGTCTTCTTGTCATCGGGGCTCACTTGAGTTCCTCAAGGAGCCCCATAACTGGAGGAGTTCCGAGTCCCATCGCCGTTCTTGAATTTACCACTGGAGTAACTTAACATTTAGGGGTAGAATTGAGCAGCTCACCCATGGAATGGGCGAAAGAAGTTGTTCATGCGGAAACATCTGATGAGTGTGAGATGAGTGTTTGGTAGTCAATGAATCTTACAGTCTCTAACTAGGCGAGAGACCATGCTAGTATTTTCTTTTGTTATTTGATCTCACGGTGCAAAGAGAAGCAATCTTGGTCTTAAGATGATTTAAGAAGCATAGAAATGGTCAGCGCCACAAATTATACATTGACAGCTGAAATTAAAAGATTTCATGAAGTCATATTTTGTTATTTAGATTTAAGCAAAGGAAAATAAATTAGCTTTAAAATTAACTTTAGTGGACTTTCTTCAACATTCAAGAGTACCAAAATTATTTCCCTGTATTTCACGCGTATGACGGAACATTGAGAGATTTGTGCCAGGATAATTTGTGCCAGATTTGTGCCATTCGTTTTTCTTCACTCTGAGCTATCAGATCAAACAACAAATTTTGGAACTATTGTAGAAATATTTACTATCGCTTAAGTTATTTTTCTACAAGTAAACATTTATTAATAGTTCCAAAATAATAGGAGTGTAGACTGACCGAAGCAAATGAGAGACTTTAAAAGCTATAACCGGATGAGAGATGCAGGAAGGAAAAATTAAGACACTGAATTTGTCGACGAAAAACAGGCCACATTTTATTGCCCATTAATTGAGACATCGTTCACATATGTTTCAGTCATGCTCATGGAGACTTCCTCTCACAAAACACATTAAATAAGATAACGAGGCAAATCAACGTATTCAGTGAAAGAGAATGTGGAACGAACGAAACTAGAGCATTGCTCACATAAAATGTGTCAACAGATGGTTCCCCCTTGACGCTACATTGAAAGAACGTCTACTGTATTGCCCCTGTGAATACACGTAGCGGCAATCGTAGTGTACTTACAACGACTTTGCGAATACTATTGCCCGTCAAAAAACTTTCATGTATGACCGACACTGAAAGTAACGGGAAAACTCATAACGGAGATAACATTAGCCTGGACTTCTTTTTCAGAGTTTTGGCGTATACATTGTCTTTGGAGAAAACTGATCCAGTTCGTTCCTACGCAGGAAATATTTTGTTCAACAAAAACGCGTCTGAGGAATTTTCAGAAGTGCATAGATTCCGCTTTTCCTTATCTCTCTGCTACAACGGATGTAAACGCAAAACTCTCACCACGACAGCTCAAACTCAGGACCTATAATGAACGTCTGAGTAAAAATGTCAAAAATAAACCTAACTTTGCATGTACCTTCAAATACAACTTGGATGGAGGAATCGACATTTTATGCGTATCCAATAGATGGTTCAGCTTAGCGCCTTTCTAGATCTGACAATCACACTAAATCCTAACTTGTCTTGATATTACCATTCAGTAGCATGTCAAACCAATATTGCAAAGGAGAAGTGGAAACATAGCTCTATGACTTTTAGATTGAAATATTATCTCTTACCGAAACTATTCTAATAGAAAATATTAGACATGTGCCTCAAATTTCAGAGCATTGTCTTTCTCGAAAGCAGGTACGAAAGTCCTACGTCGTAGCTCACCTCCTGGGGCCATCAACATGTACAGACCATACCTGTTAATTTACTAGAAATGTGATAAATAACCAACTTATTGAAAACATATATGCTGGTTGACGTGTTTTTATTGGCTTTCAGTGTATTGATGAAACAGTTCCGATGATTCGTTTGATAATTAAATAGGGTCATTTCTATGGGAGAAATACACCTCCTCATGTTCGGCTAGCCAATTGAACGGCTTCATTTCAAACAAACTTTATGACATCACCAAAACGCAATTTCATTAGGCCAATAGTGGAGCCAGATTTGGGGGTAGCAGTGCTACCAGATGCAATCTGAGCGCCGATATTGGTTCGTTGTCTTGACGTCAGCAAAACTACATCGTCAACGAGAAAAAGACTGGTTTGAACCTCGATAATTAAATATGCAAAGCGTTCAAAACGTTCCACTATCAATGAAAACACTTCATAATCACACTCTTGCACAAAGCTAGTTACATCAAAGACGACACTATTTGGTAGAACGATGAATCTTTTTTTAATGTATGGATAAATACTAATGTTTTGCTTCTTGCAAATCCTAATTATGAATAAAAGAGCAAAGAAAGGAGCATAATTAAAGAAAAACGTTTCGACCCGTTAGGTCATTCTCACCCCTCAGGGGGATACAATTATTGTATCTATGGGAACTTGCGCTCCCAGGGGGCAAACGTGAGGACCCGAGCTAACGGTTAACGCAACGAAACTCAACGAAACGAAACTCAACGAAACTCAACTCAACGAAACTCAACTCAACGAAACTCAACAAAATTAAACGAAACTCAACGAAACGCAACGCAACGAAACGCAACGCAGCGCAACGCAACTCAACGAAACGCAACTCAACGAAACGCAACGCAACGCAACTCAACGAAACGCAACGAAACGTAAATTATTATTATTATTATTACAATGCAATGATCCCATAAAAATGTGTAATGTTTTGTAACTTTGGCACATTGCCAAAGCGACAGCTAAATGTTCTTGGACCGAAGCTGTCGTTAAATGATATTAATAATAATAATTCTCAGCTTCTGTCGGTAGAAAATCACAAAATCTAGTAAAATTCAAAGTAAAATGTTAGGCGATGAAGAAAAAAAAATAGCATCATACTA
>JACJUY010006645.1:3489-16045 GCA_014220935.1 Platorchestia sp. MABIK
AAGCGTTCTTTGTCTTTTCTTTTTTCGTTCCAACTTATAACGTAGGAATTCCGAAGAATTCTCAAGTGGTATATACATTGTTTATAAGTTGTCAGCCATCTCTTAGTGTATAAAAACATCCAAGAGATAATATTTTGGCTGTTTTTCTCAATAACATAATTAGCTCCCAACACGGCTATTCTACGCCTCGTATGGTTTGTCTATCAATCAAGGACCTTTATATTGTGAAATTTTTAAAATCCAATGTGTTGTAATACATCTCATGGACTAACGTTTTTGGAAATAAACGGTTTTTCTTTCTTTCTTACGTTACTTTACCCCCACTTCCTTGCGTGGCAATGGACGAGCTCGTGCGTTAGTATGTGCAAATATTTCATGACCAGAGTTAATTATTTCCTTCAAATGCAGGATGCGCCGAGACCATGATATTTTCGTTCCCCATGCTTCAACAACATTGGGCACTAACGCAGAATCGCTACGCTAATGTGTCATGTCACGTTATACAACACGTTCACAACTTGTCACGTTATACAACACGTCATTTCCTTATGTTATTGTCAAGCATTTAGGTAAGAAATATCATTAGTTTGTGTGATTTACAGCATGTTCTTTGAGGCAGTTAAATTAGTTCCATTTTGCTATGTGCACACGAAAAGTAATTCTGCACTTTTACCATTTTGATCCTTTCGTCCTCAATGTAAACTATCTACAAACACAGTCAACATTATACTCTCATGTCACAAAAGCTAAAGCTCATATGCCAATGTGCGTGAAGACTGTCGATAGCGTTCCACCCATGTTCATCTTTTTATTTCTTTTATTACATTCATCAATAAACATTATCAAACTTAAAATAACTTTCTTTGGGATACATTTTCATGTTTTTCTTAGTCTTTTGTACTTGCGTTGATGAGGGCTGTCATGACACCGATATATGTTTATCAACTAAGGACCTTTACATGAAGACATTTTAGAAAGTATCGTTAAGTTACCGTGGCTGAGTGGTTAAGAGCACGCGCTCTTCACGGGAAGGTGTCGGCTGTTCGAATCCCGTCAGAGGCGCCTGGTGATTCTCCTCCTTGGGAAAAGGAACCGTCTCAATTCCCCACTCTACCCAGGTGACGGAAATGGGTACTGACTTGTACGGGGGTAACCGGCATTGTTTCCTGGAGTTAGTTATAAGGCATTTGAAAAACAATGTACAAAACACGTATCAGGCTTGATTGGAATAAAACATCCTTTGTGTATTAACTTTATAGGATATGTTTCCTTTTCATATCGCAGTATTATGTAGGTAGTTAGTCTCATGTATTGCTCCAATTATGCTATAAATATTTTGGTTATCGCTGTTCGACAATCCCTTTCATGCCTCTGACTCCGCTGAACTCTTGTGCCAGTATTAGCGTAGGAAATATAAATTATGATACATTTGTCGCGCTTGATAATTGGTATAGTAGTCGAAACCTAAGAGTGACCGACCTCATAGTCTTCGAACCAGAATTATTGAAACCCACCCATTGAACTTTCAATATTAATTTCTAATAATATCAATAATTCCTAACATCGCTAGTTCCAAAGCTCATATTTCAATGCAAGTGCGCACTAATTTAGGTGTTTTCAACTATCCATCGTCACCGTTACTCTTTAAACTTATATTTACATGCTTTGTCGAACTAGATTACGCAAAAAAATGCATCTTTCCCTGCTTTTCTCTCAAACATGGGTGTTGAATATTAACATGGGTACTACGGTACCCATGTGTGCAAATCACTAGCGGATCTTTACGTCAAGACATTAAAAACCAATTTTTTATGCATCACCTTTATTGGAGATGAACCTTTTTTAATCTTTCTTCTCACACAAGATCCCCTTTGCATAAAAACAGTAAGGTGCGAAAGAGACTTCTGATACAATGTAAAAGTTGAAGAAATTCAGAGGTGCTGAAGAACAGGACAGGAGTGACATGAAAAAATATTACCCGTAACAAAAAAATAATTTTAACAAATTTATCTCTCAGCTCGGGACCTTACTACCCCTTGAGGACAATGAATGACCGAACACAATTGATGCCAGTAAAACATAATGAAGGAAACGGGGATAATTTCTCTATCCAGTCAAAGCTGAGCAAGGTACTCGTGGGTTCTCAGATGATACGAAGTACGTGTGCAGTGTACTGAACTCAATACGTGTCGACCGTATGCCCTCATTACAGGACGGCCCCCTGGAGTTCAACGTGTTCTAACACAGAATACAGTTTTCTAATCGGGAGATTCGTATCAAGTATCTCGGCTATCTCAAGCTTTCGCTAATGAAATTCCGCTCAATATCGTCTCCTAAAAGTTTCCCTAGAATTTCAGCTCTTTCATCGCAAAGAGCCAATGAGGGGTTCGCTTTCTAGTATAAAAACTTGAATTGCTGGACAAAGAAAATTCCCATGCATACTTCAAAACAGTTGTGTAGCAGTTCATTATCCAAGACGTTTTCTGACAAAAAAAAAGAGACCATACGTTTGAGCTGATGAAAACTAAATCTAAGCAAAAGGCGTGTTCGCACACACGATATCTTGTGCGTAGAAATGCCAAGTTAGGAAGGAAAGTAAGGAAAGACGAAGAGACAGCATAGAAGGTACAACCGATAATCCCGTGGGCTTACGTACAGCTGAGGCAACCTAACATCTCACTCTATGAGCGACAGATCCCATAGCACAAGACCTAAACTTATGGCCTATCCCATGCCCCTCTAAATTATGGCTTATTCTATCCCTGCAAACGGCTAAATTCATCAATATTCAGAAGTCACTAAAATTAGACACCCGCGAAAGCCTGAACACTTCCGACATCGCAGATTAAGGCAAAGAAAACAAGCAAGCCTGACATTTGTAATATTGCAATGCTCGCAGTGTCCAGTAGAGAGAACTAATACACATAACACGAATGAGGTCTGCAACAGAAACATAGTACAGGCAACCAACGCGCCCTCGCACCGATCCAACACAAAATGAAATAACACGGCATGGATAAATCACTACTTATTCCACGGGAACAATAAATTACTGCAAAAATAAATTCTTAACATAACAGCCTTACCGAGACGTGCAAGAATAAATTCACGCGATTGATGGGATGTATCTAAATGAAATCGTACGCAACTTTGAATTTAAATAAATTTGAGACGAGAAGTTATTCGTAATTTTCAACACTTAAAAATGGTAATGAAATAATTTAAGCTTCACATACTACAATGTATTTGAAATACATTACAGAGATTTTTCAAAAACAATTTAATTTAAATACAACCACTTGCTCAAGCCAGTACACTCAGAGTCCAAGTCGCAATTCATTTAAGTCATGCATTCTTAAAAATAAAATAATACAACGCAGGAAGAAGTAGCTTCGATTCTGTGATTTAAAACGGCAATCATGCAATCATCCATTTATTTATTCAACATTATAAATACTTCAAGCTTCAAGTACTCTTTAGAATACTTCGTGCATTATTCATGTTCCGTCTGCATTTTCTCACTACGTCTCACTTTCGCACGCTCTCGAAATGGTAACGTGATGACGCTAATGACCTGCACACGGTACTCGACAATTTTTGGAGTGAATAAATTGCCAAAAAAGTCAAGTTAGAAGTCAATTCCCGACAAAAATCTTTCCGAGCCATTTAGCATACATGACACGTCTGCCGGCCCGTAGCTGGAGTAGACGCGCCTAACTGTTCGGTCTGCCAATAGCTGTGTTTCACTGAAAATCATGTCCTACCTGGTGGAAAACATAATTTCTTGATAAATAGAAAAAAAACTATAACGTATTGATAAACAAAATAGGATATGACTTAAATTCATTTTCACCTTAAAAGAGATTAAGTTTCATAGTAGAAAAACTGCTTGACAAAAACATGTTAGAATACTGGAAAACCTAATTAGAAAACTGCTTTTATTATCACTTTCTTAATTTATAAACTTTTTCTGCACGCTAGTGGCGCCACACGGAAGATGGAAGTGACACTGCAACACAAACAAAGGTACCGCGACTGTACATCAACAAGAATCATTTCACGATGAAACACGGCGAAAAAAAAAACGGAAGCATCTTTCGACAATTCATTTCCAAACTCTAGACTCAGCGAGATATATTCGCTATCTTATGATTGGAACAAAATAACGTTTTGCTCGCACGGTCAGTTCAGTTTTCGAAATCATGACAAAATCAGCGGAGGCAACAGTATCGCCGTCGCCAGCTAAACTATGCATTAGGCCGCCTTCCCGGGGGCTGCGAGAACAATTGTCGTAGAAGTTCGGGTACCGAGTCAAAAATAAAAATAAATTAAATAGAAGCACACAGAGGGCATCACACATAACTGATATCACATCACAAGAAAGTTGAACTTCTAAGTCGTGTTGCACCGCAACGAAGAAAACCTTGAAGACTCACACGTTAAGGATGAGAGCCAACAGACGCGATAAAAAAAGAGCAGAAAAACCTGAAGAACCAGATTGGCAGTAAATTGAGAGGCTGGTCAAAATTTTGAGGAGAAATTAAAAGAGTATGAGATGGGACGACAGACAGAGCGACAAGTAAAAGACTAGAAAAGAGGAAGGCAAAAGGAATTAAAAATAATGAAGTGGATGACGAGAGAGCAGGTAGACCCAACGGTCAGGCCAGCACGCGTGAGGCAGTGCCAATAACGATCGCCTCGAGGATCTTCAGCCTTTATAATGTACACAGGAGTCAAATTACAGTGCTGTGTAGTGACCGCTTAAAGAATTCTTACGCCTCAGGTTACATGCGACGAAACTCGCTCAAAACAACAAATTTGAAAACTACCAAAGGACGCGACTGCATTCCAAAATGAAGTTAAAGGAACGAATTCAAAGAGTGAGACAGAAGAATGAAAGGAAAGAACAACCCTTTCTAAACCTCAAGAAGAGAAAGAGCAGTGTGCACTTTAGGTAGGTTTGAAGGAAAAACAAAAAATCAATTGAAGACCAAACGGAAATATATCAAGTCGGTAGTTGCCGGATTTTCAAAAATACCGAACTGATATCTACGTCACACCTTTGTTGAGAACTTAGCTAGGAAGATCCCTTACTTTTGAATCTCAACGTTAAACTGAAAATCGTTCATACGAACGTTTCATACGTAATATACGTACCTTCAACCCTCTGTGTCAACAGGCTTGTTGCACGGAATGCAGGCCTTCCACGAGAAAAAATAGGTAAAATAATATATCGACAAACCAAGAGACTTCCGGCACAATTAATTGGGGAGCGTTATTGCCGTATGGCGCTTTGCTTTTGACACCATCAGCATGACCAGATACATACCTCAGGAAGCGCCTGGTCAGAGATGACCCTGTTCACGGGAACACATGAACTGTCTTTACTTTACTTCACAAGGCATTGATTGAACAGGCCTGTTCCCATCGAGTTTTAGGGTCCGTGTTGGACTGGTGTTCATTACCGCCAACTTGCCAGTACCTTTTAGTGATAAAAATACTCAAATGTAACCAAGATCACCAGATGCTTCCTGATCATTATGGCTGGAATTGAATTGGAACATGGCCTAATTTGCAATTTTGTCCATAAGAAATCTGGCAGTGTTGCGTCACAGGCGCTTCACGCAGTTGAGGACCCGCAACAATTTAACAAAACCTGACCTGCAGTCCCAGACGCCAACAAAAACTTCAACCTAACGGCAGTATATATATATATATATATATATATAGAGTAACGTAAAAATTGTCAAACTTAAAAAAAACAAAGCAACTAATCGGTGGAAGCCAAATAATTCTGTTAATATTAATCTGCCCCATTCAAAAATAAGATTTATTTTGTAAAGGTTAGTGTTTCATTGAATGAAGCGTCGAAAGCGATGCAATTGCAATCCAAGGCTCGGCAGCATTACAGTTTTGACGAGTACCACAGAAAGTGAAATTTTACGTAAAAAGCGCGCGGTAAAGTATGCGTTGTGTGCGAAATTTAAACAGTAATTTTGAATTCAATGTAAACAATACACAACGAGTATGGGCGAGTTTTCATCCAATAATCGGGAAGCAAATATCAAAATTCCAGCAACCACAAAATATATATTGTACTCATGGTTGAACTTATTTGCGTTTTCATGAATTAATGTACCAATTCTTATAAACAAGAAACCTGTAACAGTCCAGTCGAATTTCAGCACCTCAGCATTCATGACCACCTAATGTCCTTTTCAGGAACCGCAAAATGTGAAAAACCAAAAAAAATCTGACGAAGACTCCAAATTAAAATTCAGAAGATGGTTTTTCCAAGGGAAACTTCAGAAAGTCACAATTTCACTGGGACGTTACAGCTGTCAAAATTCCAAGAGCTCTGACACATGACTTGTATTTCCCTGTTCTCAATGGAACGACACATCATATTCATATTAAATCAGATTTTAAGTTAATTTGAGCCCCATATCCACAACGAAGGTCTTCCATATGAGAGGAAGGCACCATTTTGTAAGCGATTACGGGAACCGGAAAGTTCATGCTTCAAGAAAAAAGTAACAAGTTCTGTAAAAAGGACAGCAATGAATTGAAAAAGTCTTCAACAAAACAAAAATATGTATAATTTTAATCAAAGTCAGGCTATCTAACATTCAGCTCGGGACCTCACATTTCCCTCTGGGAGGGCTAATACCCATGCATGCAATAACCGAATCCCCTGAAGGAAATCCCAGTAAAATAAACCAAAGTAAACGAGGTCGCACATTGTCGTCGCTGGGCAGCATGAAGTCAACATCACCTGAACTTTTTCTCTCATGAGACAACAAACATGACATTTCAATAAAAGAATTTTCGTCAATTCAAACTCATTAAAATAATGACCGTTCGATGCTTCACATTAACTGCATTCATTAAATGAACACCTCATTACCAGCGTATGTGGGCTACTTTATGCCTCAATTATCTTCCTCATAATATTTTAAATAAAATTAAGTTAGAGAAAAGATCAACTTCAAAGAGCGTCATTTAATAACGAGTGAAGAATCCTAAAGAAATCATTAAATGCAATATCGAAGTAACACGTAGGAATGAAAAGATTAGCACGGATCGATCCGAGGACAAGTAAAGAAATCACAATAACGAACATACACAAACAATACCTACCTTCACAATATAACCTGGCCAACAGACCCACTACCATAATGTCCATTTCCGAGCCAGGTAAATTTTCTTATTTCTCTAAGATGCTCAAGACCACAGCGTGGAAAAACTTCTCAAGTAACTACAATGGACTTACGTGCGTATTTTTCTTCACAACGAACCTTATTCAAATCCTACGTAACTTGATACTCAAAAATAAAGAGAAATACTCTAATTTCCTTACACGCACCTTGAACTAATTTGATAGGTAGTTAATTACGCATTCATGAGAGAATAATCTACTTAGTTCGTTAGTTCTCGTATCCCGTCTACCATCTATGATACCTTAGTCACTAGCGCATTTCCAGCAACTGCAACAGAACAGAAGAGTACTGCTGCGCTGTAAAGCTTAAAACGGAACTTTGGTGCGCGTCAGAACACCTGGTGCTTATAACCAAACTCGCAGTGCATGTTATGAAGTCTCGGCTCTAGTTTTATCACACATTTCAGCCCCTTGAATTGACTGACATCAATTTACCTCAAATTGCAAGCATTGGCAAAATTCACGGTCACTCAAGATTCGTCTCTCTTCTAAATGCATGCAATTCTTAGCCATAATAAACTGCGTACTTTTCCAGCCTGCTTCCGTTGCAGGGCACTCAGTTCTACACACAGGATCACGTGCAACATTCGCGACTCGTAGCATCTGTAAAACAAACAAAAAATCATGAATAAGCGAGCTACTTCTCCAAAAAACTAAAATGCAAAACTAAGGCATGGTAGGTGGGTAAAAGATAGAGCAACCATATGCGTGATTTTAGTGTACAACATCAATTTTCTCGTTGAACAGAAGCTCTAATATTTTGATCAATATGTTCATTACTGTTGAGCCCTGCAATTGAGTCACTTACACAATGACATTTCTTTCTGAAGTTCTTCCAACACTTTTACAAGCTATGTAGTGACAAATGGACGCTCCACATAACTACAATTTTCAGCTGCAACTTCATACATCCACGTTAGCCAACACCCAGGAATATTTCTCCGCTCTTAGTCCAAGCAATGGTCGTTTACAAGCTACAACTGCACTTAACAAATTCAAAGTGGCAATATCGCTGGTAAGCACAAATACGGTTATCAGTGATGAATTATATTTTACTGGACACTACAAGGGCTACCGATTTGTTAGTTTTTAACAGCCTAGCACTTCAAGAAGCACTGCACACATCCTCATTCAAAGCCTGCAGACACTAAGCACCTGCTACTAGAAGCGCGAAATGCGTATTCGTCAGAAATCGCGTACCTTAGCCAAGTTGGAGGCTGGAAACTGCCAGACTAAGGGAATTTGCTGCTTACATCATCTCAAAGGTTGAAGTAAGCTGGAAAGATAAATGCAGGCTACGACGCACACCACGAGCTGGAATGTAGTTCAATAAACAAGTTGTATCGAGATCCTTGGAGTGAGAGCCACAGAGCAAACACAGACTGGCGTTGAGACACAAGATTTATTTCTTCGATGACGTGTCACTTTCCATTTCTTTGGAAACTTTTTTTTCAAATGCCCATGAACACTAACACTCAGTAAGAAAAATTGATCGTGCGTGTTCGGATCTCGCCACCGATAATCAATCGTAATTTTTTTACAAGTCTTCCCCCAGGTCTACCTAAAGTAGGATTACTAGCATTACTACTAGGTTCTCTTGAGTCTAAACTACCGCTTAAACTAACACTATCACAACTGCTACCACTACTACTAAAATTACTGTTGTTCTTGCTGTGCATTTTAATGTTATTGTTGCTGTTGTTTTCCGACGACGCGCTCGACCGTCGCGTCTTCCTCGGTGTGGTAGAGTAGGCGGAGGCATCAGGGGCAGTGGCATCCATTCTGCGGGAGGTGCTGGCGCCGGGCAAGAGAGGCATGTCACTCGTGCCGCAGTAGCTCGCATCGCCAGCCAGGCCATCCACCGTCAGCACTTCGTACTCTGGCTCCAGCGCACCCGACGTGTCTTCAGGAATGTTGTCGCCCACCTCGATAACCTCGTCCAGCACCGGTGACCGCTTCATGTGCAGCTTGCGCAGCTTGATGCGCAGCCTCTTACGCTCCGACTTGCTGGGGGTGGTGTAGTCGGTGGAGTTCGGGAAGAGTGGAGGAGGGGGTGGCGCACCAGACGCGGGGTGTAACACACCTTCGTGTGGGGCCGCACTGCTCCCCACATCCCCAGGGTCACCGATGGGGCCACTATGAGAACACCAGCTGATGGGGGTGCGGGGGGAAGACCCACATTGCGGGGAACGACGTAGTCCCAAATTTGGAGAGCTTGTCATGAGGTCATCTTCCTCAAATTCATATACATCTTTACTGGGGGTCATTTCCCCTCTTGAAAACACATTGGTGTCGACGACGCAGCTATTGGTATCAGGACATAAGCCTTTACTGCAACTGCTCGGCCGAGACGTACTGGAAGACTTGGTATTGTCGCCCCTATTGCTCACGCTGATGCCAGAATCTCTGCTGACTTCACAATCGCTGTTCGATGCCGATGTCAATTCCCTATGGCGATTGTCATCGTTATTATATGCATAGTCATTGTCATGGTCGCCGTTGAGGTCTTTGCAGTCATATCTTCTGGGAGGAGCAGTTTTCTCAGCATCTGATGATAAACTTCGACTGCCTCTCAATGGAGGTCGCGGTGACACGAGCAGGGATAGCCTGGGCTGATTGTAGGTAGCTACGTCACTGTCGTGGGTCATGACAGTGAGGCGGTCACCTGAATCGCTGCAAAAATTTCCAGCAGGAGCACAATCATCGGGAGTCTCGGTTGGCTCAGCAGTTGCGCTGGGAGGTGCCGACGAAGTGTCGCTGTACTCAGAGGAAGTGTCACTAAAAGCCTCGTCTGTTTGACGCGAGTTTCTTGGGTGAACATTGAGGGAAAAATTGGAAATGGGGACACCATTGAGAGACTTGGCAGTGCACTCCATCACCTCGATGGTAACAGGACTGGACGACCCGTTATTGCGGCGGTTCCTGAGCTGCACAAGCCTCTTCTTCACTCCTTGGGCAGGGTTACTGGCATTGTTGCACTCTTCCTCAGGAGCAACCAATGACTTCCTGAGGCCATTCCGAGCACTTCTTCTAGCAGACCCAACATTGCCATCGTGCTTGTGCTCACTGGCGAGCGGACTGACTTTCCTCCTTTTAGCTTTGGGAAAGACGCTAGAATCCTTTCCGGATGAATATGAGGATTTGAGATCACTGAAAGTTTCGGCGCTGTCAGCTCTTCGCTTCTTGCCGCCACTGCCCGACGCTCGACTGCTGTCGGAACGGTCGGAGTCGCGGGAGCTGGCGCGGGAACGCAGGCCGCGCTTAGACACGACCCCGCCCAGGCGCAGCGAGCCTGCGCCACCTGGGCAGCTGTGGTCGGGTTTGCCGCTGTTGCTGCTGTCGCTCCCGCCACCGTCCAAATCGCCCAGCTTCTGACGGCTCTTCCTCAGCCTGAAGTCCGTCTCGCGCAGCTTATAGCCCTTCGAACTGTCCTTCTCGCTTTGCTTGCTCGCGAAAGCTCCCATACCTCGGCTGCAACACAGTAAAAATAAAGTCAATGGGTAACATCTCCAAATCTATAAATGAAAATCGAAACGCGAATAACTATTTAAAACCCAGGCATGAAAAACTAATAGCAGTAAAATTAACATCACAGTGACAACTTTTGGGAAGAACCACGTTTATTTAGAAGACAATTACTTGATGAATAAAATTTGACAATTAGAAAGATATTCGCATACCTAGCATTTTCTCTAAGGCATACCAACATACATAAAAGATCTTGCTACAATGATTGCTTGGTAATAAACAAACCCCTTAGATTAAGCTCCACTTGCTGCTCGATGAAGACCTGAGAATTCAAACGTTGGCGTGTGAAGAACTCACCGTTCACAGGTGACACACTCGCAGTAACTGTTGTTGTCGCCAAAGAAGTCCTCCCCGTACATGCAAGTGATCTCCTCCCCCACCTCGATGTCGCGCAGCACCTTCACACACGCCGTGCCGCGGCCCGTCGCCACGAACTGCAAACCACATCGCACACGGTTTAAAACTTGTGTGTATCACATCCCACCACATTGCACACGGTTGAAAACTGTGTGTGTATTACATCCCCCCCACATTGCACACGGTTGAAAACTGTGTGTGTATTACATCCCCCCCACATTGCACACGGTTGAAAACTGTGTGTGTATTACATCCCACCACATTGCACACGGTTGAAAACTGTGTGTGTATTACATCCCACCACATTACACACGGTTTAAAACTGTGTGTGTATGACATCCCACCACATTACACACGGTTGAAAACTGTGTGTGTATGACATCCCACCACATTACACACGGTTTAAAACTGTGTGTGTATTACATCCCACCACATTACACACGGTTTAAAACTGTGTGTGTATTACATCCCACCACATTACACACGGTTGAAAACTGTGTGTGTATGACATCCCACCACATTACACACGGTTTAAAACTTGTGTGTGTATTACATCCCACCACATTGCACACGGTTGAAAACTGTATGTGTATTACATCCCACAAACTGCTCACCACACCGGTTCAAAACATGTCTACGTATTACATGAAGTGTATGGATAAGGACCAGAAAAATTTCCGGTTTATGGTAGTATACAAACACAGAGTGAGTAAACTAAATTGAAGGATCCTACAATGGTGTCAAGTCTCAAAATTAGGCTGCCAAAAAAGGGGCTCATGAGCTCGCACGAAGGTGATGACATCTGTACTACGGCAGCATTACAACTAATCTCCACAATAGGCTACTATTTTTCATTCATTCATTCATTCATCTATCTATAAGTACTTTAACATTTGTGAAAGGCTAAAAATACTGTAATGAATAGTATTAAACACAAAAAAATGGATGAGAAATAATTCTGTAACCCTCACTTATTTCAGCAAATGTAGCGTATTTTCAGTTTTCTGCAAAGATATAATCGATGCAAAACAGTCGTACTTTCATAATGCTGTTGTGTAAAAAAAACAAGGGCAAACACAAAACGAGCACAAAGTTTGTCAGACAAGTGGCGACTTGAGTGATTTCTGCCGAACCTCCCACCAAAACGCAGCAAAGATAAAACAAACCCAAACTTTGACTGTTCTCTCTCGAACTGAACATCAGGTATCTTACGACACCATCCTACAACACTAGTAGCATTCTTCCCATATCATCGCGAATACCATTATCTCTTAAGATCAGGGCCCAAGCATCCTCCAAGCAAAACTGGAACATCAAGAATGCAGTAATACATCACATTTTCAAGGCGTTCAAAAATTACTCTTTGAATGGTTGGAGTGCACTGTCACTATACAGGGTGTTTCAAAAATACACGGCATAATTTCAGGTATGTATTTCCCACATGTAGACAAT
>JACJUY010006645.1:16768-27863 GCA_014220935.1 Platorchestia sp. MABIK
ATTGTCTACATGTGGGAAATACATACCTGAAATTATGCCGTGTATTTTTGAAACACCCTGTATACAACTAATTCGTAGTTATGGGCACAAAAAATCAATAAGAATAACGCCATACCTTGCAGTTGGCCCGACAGTCGTGGTTGATGTAGGCTGCAGGGCCCAGCCAGAGCTGAGCACAGTTCTTGCGGCACGAGTACATCACCGAGAAGTCATTCTTACCAGGCACCAGCATCTGGGCTTCCTCCTCCTCACTGAGCTCGGCAATGCACCCCACCAAGAATGTTATTTGCTCGTTCTTGTACCTGCATCAGAGACATTTAGAATCATGCAAACATGGACAATAACACCATTTTCGCCCCACAGCTAGCACTATTTCCTACTTTAACTATAGTATTCTAATTTTTTACACCTTTGCACATGACGACAGCTATAGCAGTCCTATCACCTAGTCAAGGGGATGACCTTTAGGCGTCTGCCAAGGAGCCAGTGTTGAGCTAAACTTTAATTTCCCCTAAAATAAACAGCACTATGCCACACAACTAGTTTTGAATTTTGGGGCAAATTCCGAAAGTTTTATAGGCTATCCCTGTGTATTCAAATGCTACAAACATGCTCTGAATACCTCAAAGCTTACTTCAATCCAGAAGTATTTTTTTTTGGAAAAAATCAGGAGGAAATGAATGTTCAATCTCTTAAGCAATCCTTGCTTACACCTCTTATTTGATTCTTTAAGGACTAGGTCATTTTATTAATTCAAGACTGTAGCCACAATGAATGCAATCTCAAGAAAGAAAACCAAATGGACCATCTAGTGCGGATTTTTGAAAACAGGGAATCCATGTACAAGGTGTGTTCACACACCATGTGCATAGAAACAGCAAGTTAGAAAAGAAGAAAAGATGAGATGGCAAAAAAGGCATAAAAAAGGAAAAAAGTGGGTGCAAAATACAAAAAAAGTCATGAAAGCTTATCAATAGCTGAGGTAACGACACTGTCCCCCACCCCCTGAGAGTGCCAGTCCTAATGGCACAGTGTAGACAAAATTAACTTACTTTAAAAGATTACATGCCACAAGAGAGGTTAAGTACTGCAAATTGTGCTGCCATTACAAATGGTTAGCTGACCTCCTAACTCACACTGCTGAGCAGAAGGTTGTCCAAGCTGCCTCTGTGTACTGCTTATGTTCTACTATGCACTTCATGACAACCACCCCACTTAATAAGCCCACACCCTTGCCTAATGAATTGAAGATAGAGATATTAAATTGCAGTCTAACTTGTTAGCTATAGTTCATACATGTGCACTATTTGTTACACTTTTTCAAGATTTTAACATGACAAACACCCACAGACCCTCAAACAAGAGAAGCATACGGTGTAAAATAATCAATGGTTTACATCTCCAGAGCTATCCACTGCATCAGCTGTTCAACATTGGCAAAAAGTATTAATTGATGAGGCCAAAACATTGACATTTCCTCATGTTTTGAAAACAGTCTGATAAACAGCCTAGTAATTTTCATCTTTGTTAAATTCAACTATCTATTTCATGTTAAACATAGAAATTCTGAAGCTCAGATTTCAGCATAACAAAATTTAAATTGCCCTATTTTAGATGACACGACAAAAGAGAAAAAAATTAAAGATCCACAAAGCTACAGGAGAATTATCAATGGGACATATTAGGAAATGCAAATTTGTAGAAGCTTTACCATTTCTTAGTGGCAGCAATTTTAGCTCCCTTCCTCCCCTCCATGCTGTATCTGTTGCACATCTGCACCTCAAAGCCGCTGTTCACGTCGTACACGCGCAGGTAGCGCATCACATGCTCCTGTGGGTACAAAGCCAGTGGAAGTCTTAATTGAGGTTATTTGCAGCATTAATATCAATACACATCTTCCAGGTCAAAAATTGATTGAAGTCAGCTTGCTGAAAAAAATTGAGGAAATCCATTGTATTTTATCATTAGGCTGGTGTTCCCCCAAGTAGATAGTAAGTGACAGTGGAGAACTTTGCTGAACTACTTGACCCAAAACATAAGAGCAACAGAAAATATAATTTTAACAGTGTAAACACTTTTAAATATGAATACTGGGTCCAGGTATAAAAATTATTTCACCTATTTGAGAAAGAATTTACAAAAAAATATTTTTCCCTACGATAGTTTCTGAAGTCCATAACAACCTTATAGAAATCATATAAAATTTGAGCAGCAAGGAGTAACAAACAAGAAAATTCTATACCTAGCCTACAAACTAATTTATGGAGTTGGTGATTGCAATAAAAATTCTTTCCCTTCACCAGATACAAATGGGAAACCATGAGAAATTTGTCAGCTTCTGAAAATTCTCAATGAGTATACTAATTTAGTCAGAACCTACTTTGAGAAATAGCACTGGAGTATTTCCTCAACTTGATAAGCATCTTGAAGTTAGCATGACCTACACAGAACCACAGCATTATGCTGCAAGTGTTGCAGGTAAGCACATAAGCAAATTTATTTCATACACCAACATTAATAGATGTACAAAAGTTTCTACATGACCAGCATAGCTGACCTGGAACATTTGGGCAAATTTATTTATACACCCACATAAATAGATGTACTAAATTGTGCAGATGACTAGCATAGCTGACCTGGAATGCCACTTGGTAGGCCTTGGCTTTGTTGAGGTAGGCCTTGTAAGGTATCCATTCCCCTGAGATGAGTTGCTTGTAAGCTTTTGTGTAGTTTTGGTGCACTTTGAAATCTTCCACAATGCTCTTGCATGGGGCCTGACAGTTGTGTAGAGGACGATATCTGTCAAGAATTTAACAGGCTGAAAATCATGCCCTTTATACTTTTGGAAAAAAGAATAATAAGAAAAATCAACTAAGAGCATAAATAAAATATGAGTCAATTTACAAAACTTTCATCAACAATCTGACACTTGAAAACTAAAAAATTTGGAAAATACATGAAGTAGTAAAGCTGCATGGTATAACTATGAATCCATTACACGACATGACTCACCTGATTGCCATTTTATGAGAAGTGAAACCTAGAATAGGATCTATGACCAGCGCAGTGACCAAGTCATCACACTCTGAGAGCTCCCTCGGAGTGAGGCCGCACCCTGTGGAGGCAAGACGTGACATGCTGGCCCCAACTCCCCCACCGCCACCACTGCTGCTGCGGCATGACTGTGCCACCACCATGGCGATCCCTCTCTCAAATGCTTGCGTAGTGGCTTCACGTTGCGAACTTACATTGAATGCTATTTTTTGCTTATCTGAAGAAAAAATTTAATTTTTTATACTATCTCAAAAAAATATGCTTTTGAAGTGACCAATTCTAAAACTTGATAAGCATATTAGTTTGAACCATTTCAATAAGAAGCCTCTTCATTTTAAGAAAGTTGTATCTAAAGCAACTGCAGCTATGTCCCCATATAAGTCTACAGCAGAGAAAATCTCTGGAGATAAGAATGCTTTTGAGTGGTGCATACTAGAAGTTCAAAAATTGTATAAAATATGAATCAATACCTTAAAAATATTACACAATTTTTTAATCACACAAGATTTAAACAATGGCCCCAAGAAAATCAGTTTCAAATAGAGCAAAGGGAAGGGTCCATTTAGTATAGACTGTGGAAATGGGAGAAGCATGCACAGGATGTTTCCTTGGGCGAGTACCATGCAAGAAAAAAGATTGCAAAGAAGGCTTGAAAACAGAAAAGAGCAAAGCAAATGCGAAAGATAAAAGTCCTGAAGGCCTACCTATAAATAGGATTACTTAACTGCATCACCTGGAGGTGCCAGCAATTCCTTGGGGTATATGAAACCATTGAAAAACATATATAAACATTGCTAAATTAAACTTATTGTCTATTCCATGCCCCCTGATGAAAAATACTCTAAAAGTTCTAAAAAGAAATTGGTCTGATGGTTCAAACCAAACGCTCTAAAATTAGGCAGAAAAAATATTCGAACTTTCAATTATACAGTGGCCACAAAAAAAGTACACATTATTGGCACAACCCATACAAAACTGCTGACTTCATGCATCCCTGCCACAGCAAGCATCAGGGATGCTTCAAAAGGCTCGGTGAGGGAGGTTCAAATTTATGCGCTCCTCAGTGCCCGCTTTAGCACTTTTTTGCAAACTTTGGCGACCTTCAACTCCACAACCACTTGCCACAATGGAACGGAATAAACTTACAATGGAGGAGAAGACTTGTGTCATCTCCCTACTGGAGCAGGGGTGGCCTGTGATTTGCAGGGCTGTTGACCTGAAGGTGACAAGAAGCGTCATTTACAACCCAAAGAAGGCAGATGCCAGCATCCCATCCAGCACCAGTCCACCACAAAAGAAAGGCTCTGGAGCACCAAGAAAGACTAGCCCACAAACAGACATGGTCTTGAAGTGTTAGGTGTTAGCTGAATCACCCATTA
Organism: Platorchestia sp. MABIK; assembly: GCA_014220935.1. NCBI lineage: Eukaryota > Metazoa > Arthropoda > Malacostraca > Amphipoda > Talitridae > Platorchestia > Platorchestia sp. MABIK. The sequence goes on from JACJUY010006645.1 coordinate 21,202, forward strand.
CTCCCGTGGAACTAAAGGAGAAGCATCCTTCGTGGTGAACTGGTGCCGGGTGGGACGCTAGTGGCTGCCTACTTTGTGTTGTAGACTACCCTTCTTGTCACCTTCAGGTTTACGGCCACGCGTATCAAAGACCACTCCTGCTTCAGAAGGGTGATGGCACGAGTCTTCTCCATTGCAAGTTTATTTTGTCCCATTGTGGCAGGTGGTTGTGGAGTTATAGGCTATCAAAGTTAATAAAAAAATGCAAAGGCAGGCACCGAGGAGCGTATAAATTTGATCCTCCCTCACCGAGCTTTTTGAAGCTCCATGATGCTTGCTGTGGCAGGGAAGCATGAAGTCAGTCTATCACGTAGGTGCTACATCACTTCCTAGCTTCTCCCACTATTCCAATGGCGGTAACGCAATAAAATGTATTTGCAGTTTCTCATGGGTTGTGCCGATAATGTGTACTTTTTCTGAGGCTACTGTAGATTTAAAATTTGTTTTATTGGTCTGACATTCACTAATAACCCTAAATTAAAAAAATACAGAAAGACTTTCAATTTAAATCTATTTAATCTTAACAATGTTTTCCTACATATTTCAAAAAATACTCGTAAGAAACAATAAAAATTTATACTTGAAAGGTAGAACAAAGGTGCAAAATTTAAGTTGCTGTTGGTGCACATTGACACACTAGTAAATTGAAGCAGTATCTCAATTTGATATCATAAGATAAGAATAAATTGACACTTGAAGCAAGAAGGCAGTTGCACAGTACACCCACCACTCCCAGAAGAGAAAAAGATTCATGATTGGGTCGATGTTGAATTTAAGCCTTTCACGGAAATTCAAAATTCCATTCCAAAGAATCACTAAAGAAACGCATTTAAAAACGTTTTATATGAACGACATTCTGCTTGCTGATGCGTTTTTTTTGAGTTATTGAACTTTGAAATTTTTGTTTTCCATTGCAGTTCCAGTAACTTTGCGCTTCAGCGGGAGCTGCTGGAGTACGTTTGGGCACTTCGTAATTTATTATTTGACGAACTCGCGGAGCCTGAACCCACTTCTAGGATGTTTTAGTTATTAACACAATAAAGGTTCTCGCCCAAAAATGTTACGTTATAAAAATATTCTGATACTAAATCTCAGGTATTCACTCGTTCGGTTTTGCTAATGTTCTACGGTCGCCGCCATTTTTAAACTGATGTCGAGTACATAACGATTTAAGTCTTCACTATTCTAGTCCCTCTAATATTTTTGGGTGATAACCTTTATTGTGTCATTAACTAAAACATTCTAGAGGTGGGTTCAGGCGCCGCAGGGTCGGCAACTAATAAATTGTGCCATATATTGAGAAAACAGTAACTTTTCCCTGCTCTGCTCGCTTGCAGCATTGTTGGAACACCCTCTCCTTTTGCGCGAGAAAGCCATTTCATGAGCGCCGTTCCTATAACTTCTAAGTTAAATAACTCAAAAACAACACCTCAGTAAGCAGACCGTCATTCTTGTAAAACGTTTTTAAATGTGTTCCTTTAGCAATTCTTTGGAACGGAATTTTTAATTTCCGTGAAAGGCTCAAATTCATTATCGACCCATGATTGATATGCAAAGCATGTCTAATAACAAAGCTAGAACCAAAATGGACTTCATAACTTAGGAGTGGTTTATGATATCAATTTGAAATAACATATCCATAATGATAAACTTGTTGCCAAGTTAACTGGAAAGGTAAATAATTGGGACAGCTCAATAGTGTGCTGCTCACTCAGCTTTATGATGGCTTTCATAATGGGCTACCAGACACTAATTGCAAATTATTGTTGACCATTTAAGAACATTGATCCTTTGGGAGATTAATGTCTCTTAAAATCAGTATATGTCTCTTAAAATCAGTATAGTCTCTTAAAATCAGTATAATGTAGATTAGATAAATTTTATGCTCAAAGGATTGAAGTATGATAAAATTGAGGGTTAATGTGTAGCATTTGCTAATAATCAAATTCTGAATTTTGGGTGCAGAAACATAGTTAATTAGATCGAAATAAACAAGTTTTCTTTCATGCACTTTCCGTTGCAAATGAGTATTTAATGAGTTATAGCGGTAGGTTTAGTTTTGTCTATGATGACGAATGCGCTCGATTAAACAGCTACTCATCTATTTTTGAATTTTTGTTGCTTGAATCACGGTAATAACATCAAAATAAACTACTTTTTGCAACAAATGAATATTTTACGAGTTAGAGCGGTAGGTTTAATTTTTTGCGCGATTGAGCTGCTTAAGTACATTTAAGCACTGTGTAATTTATTACTTGCCAGCCCCATGGAGCCTGAACTCACTTCTAGAATCTTTTAGGTAATAACACAATAGAAATTATCACCAAAAAACGAGTTATAGCAGTATCAGCCAGTATGTTAACTTTCGTCTTAGATGGCAGGAACGGGCTCGATCATTCAAGCGCTTTGGAAGGAAGCGTCCACTGCAGTGTTGCCATACGACACACTTGATGAATTACTTCCGCTTTGATCACTAGAGTTGCGGTAACTAATTAACCGCTATAACTCGTAAAATACTTGCTTGCGACGGAAAGTGCATGGACAAAAACTTGTTTATTTTGATCTTATTAACTATGTTTCGGCACCAAAAATTTAAAATTCGATTATTAGCAAACGCTACACATCAACCAAATTGAGGCATCTGGACCTTCTTTCTGTAATGAAGAATTTGGCAGACAACAGTGCTTCTAAACTACACAAATGTCTAGTTGCCTTAATTTGGTTGATGAATACCTACTTCAGGGCCTTCCTTTTCCTAACCATAGAGCTGTTGTTCATGGAACACATCAATAGTAGGAAATTAGTATCACCCTTAGAATTAACTCAACAAGCAAGTATTGGCAACATCAGTTAGCATTTTGATATGATTTGTAAGAAACTTTTCTGTTTTGCAGCTGAAATTAACATTGATCTTAGGTATTAATCTACACTAAGCTAAAGATATCTTAACTTACTAAATTAAAAATAATAATAAGCTATTTTAGTTAAGAGGAAACTTCAAAATGAGCACTTCAGATACTTAGAAAAAGCATTAGCATACATATTTCTGATAGGTCACATTTGATCCAAATTTAGGACTTTTCAAGAAATTTGGTAATTTCAAAACAAACATCGGTTTCACATAAAAACTGTTAGAATAAAACATTGAAAGAGTTACATAACATTAATGACTATTCTTCCCTAGTGCACCAATTCTGTTTTCATTATCAAAATTTTATGTTATCACAGTTTACTACTGAATTTCATTATTTATTGGCAAGTTTTAGAAGTTTGACAAATAATTTCCACAATTCATCTACTCATAATATGAAGATTTGGCACCTTCTTTTCTTACAAAAGAAAATCTTTCATACCCTTTCTTTAATAAAGTAATTTAAAAAAATTTATTAACACATCTTTAAACCTAATTTTGTCTGTTGACACTGACAGATGCAATAGTACAAAATGACCCCAAAGGATGAGGGCTAGGCAATTTTACCATACTGTTTAATTATTTTAGTATGTGAAATTGATCTACTAATTCAGCTACATCTGTTTATAGATAAAAATTTACTTTTTTGTTTGCTCTGGATCGTGGTTACTTAGCCTTAATACGAAGTTGGAACTCTAGAATAACACAGAAAGTAATAGTAGTTGACACAAAGCATTTCAACAGCTATACTCAAAAAGTAGGTTTTCATAATAATTTTTGAAATATGCACCACATATACTGAAGGTTAAATGACTTTTTAAAAATATTTACGGGCGTAACAATTTATTCACAGACGCATTAACATAGGCAGAAGACACAGGTCCTTATGAAGCAGCATTTGACCCGACACCATCAATCCCTTCTGTCTTCCCATCGAAGTTCCAAAACTGCCAACCCTTCAAAAGTGATTCAGTTTCAGTACACAGATAATTCATCTACTTTAAGAAATTTTCTCACCAATCGGTATACCAGATTTTGATCATTTTTATCCCTTAATTGTGACTAATGGTTTCACGCGAAGGTATTCAGTAGTTTACGATTTTATGATGTCAAACGATAACTCATTTTAGAAAATTTTTAGCAGTATATGACTAAAGTTTTAGTGAAATAATGCTCAAACTTGTACCATTTTTATAAGTATAGTGAAATCAGCGGAGAAAATAAAAATATTAATTTTCAATTTGTGAGAACAGTTGGTAACGTCAATTTTCAGTGACGTCAATGTATTCCTACGCTGACAACAAGTTAACAAATCCCGCAAATGATAAAATAAGGTTAGTAAAAATGTAGTTAGGCAAATTTATTAGTATTTGTTTATCCATGATCAAGTTTGTCAACACAGTTTATTGATCAATGTCCAATATTGCATTTTATGAAGTTGAAAGTAGACCTAGTTTTTATATTAAAGCACGCTCCGGTTTGTATGTATTAGGGAAACATTTAGGAGTAAAATTTATTTCCAAACAAGTTGTTTATGATGTGTTCCTAGTGTGCTGCGAGAATTTGAAATTTGATACTTTTTCAATATCTTGAACATGAACCAGGTGTTCACTATACCTTGCAAAAATAATTTAAATTATTCGTGATAAGAATCCGAGTACATTGATGTTCCTCGCACGTGCAAGATAAATGACATTTATGACTATCAAGTTGAAACATGGTACACATAACTCACTTAGCATATTCAAATATATAAGTTTTAATGTCTGGATGCAATAATTCTTACTCCCGGTGGAGCTGGTACCCACTTCATAAACCTGGCTCGAGCGGGGAATTGCTGCTAGGAATGTTGTTAGCGGCACTAACAGCAGACACAGAGGAAAGAATATTTGAAGAGAAAACATAGTGATGAGCAATTGATTGGGATTGAATAAGAGAGAATATTTGGGGCTTAAGATTGTGCCTACAATTGCTAGGACTTCAGATCTTACAACGTTGGTAAACTGCTAGTTACGTTGTTGCAAAATGTAGAATAATAGGTATACCAGCAGGACACGAAGAAATTCCATGGACAGTGTCATTGTTACGCTAGGTGGATTCGGTCATCATTACCTTACTAATTCCAACAAAGCCTTTTCTAACCTAACCCATCACAATATATTCTAACCTATCCCATCCTAACCGAACCGTTCTTGAAACTATGTTCAAACATAAAAAACCGTGAACCCATCACAAATTGCGTCAACGTTTTCTAATCTATTCTAACCTAACATATCTAAATCTATCTACGCCCGTTATTCATACCTAACCTATCCTAACCTAACATATCTAAATCTATTCTATCCTAACATAACCTATCGTAACTTATCTTAACCAATGTCGTCAGTTATCTAGGTGGACCTTTGAAAAAATTGGGTGAACGTTACCTTACCAATTCAATCATAACATATTCTTCCCTAACCCACACTTACCTAACATATTCTAACCAATCCTACCCTAACTTATAGTTACCGAATCGATCCTAATAATACGTCAAACATGAAAAAACGAAAAATTCCATCAACATTACCTAACCTATGCTAACCTTATCTATCTTAACCTAACTTATCATAAACTAATCTATCCAAACCTACCCTAACCAAACGGATCCTGAAAACATGTCAAACATAAAAGACCGTGCATCCGTGAAAAAATTCCATCAACATTACCTAACCTATGCTAACCTATCTTATCCTAACCTAACATAAAGAACCGTGGTCCCGTGAAAAAATCGGTCAACATTACCTAACCTATCGTAACCTCACATATCTTTAACCTATCCTAAACTAACTTAACCAATGTCATTGCTAAGCTAAATGAACTCTTGGAAAAATTCGGTCAAAATTACTGAATAATGTGGTTTGGTCGCTCTGTTCTTGCCTTCGGGAGGTGTTTTCTTTCCCTGAGAATTAATCGCACATCACGGGTATTACGTTAAGAATAAAATAATATTAAAGGACTGGTAGTCCACTGCCACCACCGGTGTTTCAACCCGGAATTAAGTTTTATTAAATTAAAATTACTGGGCGTGACGAGTTTGTTGGTAGCTTGGCCGTAGGGGATAGGCTCGTGCTTCTCTGAGGGGCGAGTTCATTGCTAGAGAAAGAGGAGAATCAATAGGTTCCAAGATTTACTGATTTATTGGGAGGCAAGGTATTGAATGGCTTGAACAACGCCGGCGAGGCTTCACGAAATGACCCGACAATGACTCAATAACACATCCTCTGAAGACCACTCAACTTTACAATACAAACTACCGACTGTGGGCATACAATCAAAGACAACCAGTATATGATGAGTTAACAGACAGTCAGGAGCCAAACCATATACGATTGCTTACTGACAACCAAGAGCCAAGCCATATTTTCTTGTTTAAACTAACACTCGACAGCAAAAACCAGGGTGAATCACAGACGATCAAGAACAAACCCATGGATTAAAACCCCGGGACATTGAACCATTCAAAATATTATCAAAGGCTGCCTACGCAACAATTTAGTCTAAGCCCCTTGCCCACTTCAAATCGTACGATACTCAGAGTTGATACTCGACCACTCCAATTGTGTCCCGCCGCTCGGTCCCTATCCTTGACCACTCGCGCCCGTGTCTCGATACTAAGTGTCCTCCTAATTATGCTCAAATGCAGTCGTACCCTGCGCTCCTTCACGGAAGG
>JACJUY010006645.1:27902-46662 GCA_014220935.1 Platorchestia sp. MABIK
GCAAGGAGGATAAGTTTTGATGTGGTCTAGCTTTCTCTGACCATCTCAGCCATGACCAACGTAGCCCGTGGTCACACGCTTCGTTTCTAGTCGGGGCGAGCGAAGCAGGCAATCGTTTTTTTTATATTAATATGTTCTGATTTTATAATCCCTGACAAATTTATGTGGCTGGCGCCACAGCGCAGCGACATCGTCATATTAAATGCGTCGAGTTTTATTATACAGATCCTCTGAGAACACGCACTCCGAGACTAATGGTCATAGCCGGCGTTTCTACTTTATGGCCTCGTTATAAAATAAACTTGTCCGCTGCTCTCGGTCTCCGAGCCTGAGAGAGTGGAAATGCATAAACGTAGTTTATACATTACCTAACAAATTCTAACATGATACATTCTAATCTAACATACCCTAACCTAGCAGAAAATAACTTAACGTACCCTTACCGTAGCTATCCTGATAATATGTCAAACATAAAACATTGTGGACCCGTGAAAAAAATTCATCAACATTATCTAACCTATGGTAACCTAACCCTTTGCTGCTCCTCGTTCATTTTCAGCCTTCTATGCCGAAATAAATTTCTCTGATGCTCTATGCAATCTGACGATGTTGATATTCAAGTGTTCACCTTCAACGAGAACTTCACAGCAGCTCTCGACGAATGCGCACCCTACGTCACCAAAAAAAAAAACAAGCCAAAACGCAATGTTTGGATTACTGACGAAATTGAAGAGATGAGCAGAATGAAGAAAACTAACTTGCGAGAGTGCAAAAACAATAGATCAAACAGAACCTTATACAAGAGATATAAGGAACATGAAAAAATTCTTCGAAAGAAAATCACTGAAGCGAAACAAACTCACGTCCACCAGGAACTATTAACGGCTAAAAGTAACCTGATACGAACTTGGGAAATCATTAGTGAGGCAGCCCCATAAAAAAATTTAGACTGTATAAGTAAATTTAAAAATCCCTTGGCAACAGCCACGGACAAATGCACATTCTTTTCAACACACATTCTTTTCAAATGTAGGGGCTCAAGTTTTCAGTGAGGTGTGTACCAATCCAGGTGAAACGTCAATTGAAATTTCATGCCCCACTGCACCCTCGAGAGCTGATGCCAGGTGGAGACCACGTCCTGTCGATTTGCTGGAGTTAAGAAATATCTTATACCCACTAAAAAACACAAAGGCAGTTGAATTTGATGGTGTCAGTCTTTAATATATCAAATGCAGTTTCTCAGTCACAGCACCATGGATTCGTCTGATAATTAATACATAAATAGCAACCAACACGTTTCCAAACCAATGGAAACACTCCATTATTAGACCGTTGCATAAAAGTTGTGACCTAAATACAGCATCAAACTACAGGCCCATCAGTCTTCTACCTGTCATGTTCAAAATATTGAAGTAAGTGGTGACAAATCAACTGTCATTTCACATGGACGAGTCAAATCTACTCCACCGAAATCAATACGCCTATAGAAGAAACACTAGCACTCGAGACGCTCTGCTCAATATCTCTGTAAAAATATACAGTGACATCGATCAAAAGAATGTAACACTCTTGCTGCTACTCGATATTTCTAAAGCGTTCGATAGCAAAACAAACAAAAAAAACAAACAAACATCGGCATCTTAGGATGCTTTATTTTCAATCAAGCCTGATACATATCATCTTAAGCATTGGTTTCTCAAATGTCTTATAACTAACACTATATTAGGACACCATGACGGTTCCCCCGTGAAGCCGGTACCCATTTCCGACACCTGGGTTGAGTGGGGTATTGTGCTTGAGCTCTCCCTTATACCCAAAGGGGAAAATCGCCGCGCCAGTGCCGGGATACGAACCCGGGCCTCCAACATGCAAGGCCGATCCCTTAACCACTGTACCACAGCGAGCGAGCATAGCGTCGAACATGATAGACTTCTACGTAAAATACTGAACTTGGGAGTAGACACGCAATGGTTTGAAAGTTACTTGTCAAATCGATCTCATGCAGTCAGCATAGAAAACAAATTGTCTTCATTCATTCAAAATAATTTTGGTGTTCCCCAGAATCCATTCTTGGTCCGCAACTGTTTTCTATTTTCATTAATGATTTCCCTCCAATGCCTTCTAACACACGGATCTCAATGTATGCAGATGATGTTTAACTTGCAATAACAAGATCTGTATCGGAAATACCACTGACGCAATTTAAAGCCGAAACTATACTGACTAGCCTGAAATCATGGTAAGACCGAAATGGTCTTACCATGATTTGTGACCGAAATGGTCACAAATTAAATGCTAATACAACACAATGCATTGTTCTCGGATCCAAAGATGCAATTAAAAACACTTCAGATCTCACTCATGCAGTTGGAAATTATAAAATTAATGCATCAGAAAAAGTTAAAAATCTAGTTATCTGGTCCGATAGAAACGTGTCCTTCAAATCTCACGTTGAGAATACTTGCAACAAAATTTACGGAGCTTTAATGTTTTTTCATCGTATAAAGAGTATGCTAGACGAAAAATCCAGATTATTAGCAATTCAATCCCTGGTGTTATCGCGCATCGACTACTGCAGCCTAGTATGGGGGTGCAGCCTAGCAGACACGATGAGCGCTTTTATGCGGCTTATCGGCAAGTGGTGTAGGGAGGGCGGCACATACCTCCCCTCCCCAAAATCATTCGGCTCAATATACAAAATAATCGATTTCGATCAATCGATCAATTCGAATAATCGGCCAATTTTTCTAAAGTTTCCAATCAATAATACATATCGCTAGTTAACATGTCAATAAATACAAGTACACGACAAATTTTTGATTTAAAAAGCATCAATAGAAGCACAGCCCGCCAATATGTTATAAATTTTTAAACAAACAATTACCGTAGTTTAAGGAGTTTAAATGCGTTTAAATACGGGTGGTTTAATACGGTGGTTTAAAAATTTCAAAGGACTACATCATCCATCGAGGGATTACATGAAGCATGTAACGCAAGTAACTCGGAATAATATTAGTATTGATATACACAACACAATTAGCGTCATTATCTCTCCCCAATTAATTTAGTTTAACGGTTGGGCGGAGTTTTGATTCCGAGGCGATGGCACATCTGATCCATATCCCTCTACAAGTGGGGACATACTTTTCAAATTGTTTTATTAACTCGCAGAACATATTTTCTGTGAGTGCAAAGAGAGTTAATAAGAAGATTTACCAACAAATCTGAATCGATGGAATTACGATGCTGATGCTCTACAGTCACGCACAAAATGCCCTTCTTGCCCACACATATAGCAGGGACCACTGGTTCGGCTAGGTTTGCACTGATCGCGTTGCCTTAAACTACAAGACATTTACATGTCCTGCATTATTGCACAGGCTACATAAGGCATTCAAGGGAACTTATGGCTCTGTCGTCAATAGATCCGTGGTAGTCATTGTGCTCGGTCCAGCGCCGCTGGTTACAGAAGTCTAGGACATATATACCGGTCTGCTTACTCCATCGTCATTAGTCTGATCTAGGTACAGTTACATCTATGGTGCAGACATCCCCGACATAATTTCAACACAATTTAAATTCTCACACCATACAAAAGTGAATAAAGCAATAAAAAGTACAAGCTACAATTCAAAATCACCTCCACCGACATTCCTTTAACAATTCAAAAATATACAACAAAAAAGCGGCAGCCACTCACTTTGAAAAAACAGCTCTTGACCGTGAAACCAGCGTAAATTAAACACGGTAGCTCTTCGCAAACGTTTCGGTGTTACCGACCGCAGAGGGCTTGACCTTGCTACCTGCGAGCAAAAAAAATCTGCTGATGCAAGCTGTCTGTCTGCCTACCCTGCAACGAGTTAAGACGCGGTATTGTAACAATTGTAACAATTAATTGTTGCTGCTTTACTTATCTTAAATTGAAGCTTTAGGTGTGTAGTCCCTCGAAGTAGATTCACTGTAGTCGCCCGATGCCTGTCGTTGATGCCGAACCGTTGTAGATGATGATGATGTTCACAATGGTGCTCCTTTCCTTAGGTGCTGTTTAAGTTGCTGAGTTCTCTTATTGTTCTCTTATAATACGTTGATGTGAAGATCTCTTATTGTTCTCTTACTCGTGCTCGTCATAGTCGTGTGGTTTAAGGACCTGCTCTTCCCTGAAGGCATCGAGGGTTCGAATCTCGGCTCTGGGAGGCGATTTTCTCCGTTGGGTATAGGGGAAAAATTCAAAGCACAATACCCCACTCTACCCAAGTGTCTGAAATGGGTACCGGTCTTGACCGGGGGGGGAAACGTCATGGCGTCCTGGTGCTAGTTATGAGGCATTTGGAAAACCAATGTACAAGGTGATATGTATCAGACTTGAATTGGAAATAAAGCATCCGTAGATGCCGATGTTTGTTTTACTGCTCAGCAGGGATTCTTCTCAGCCGTCATAATTTGTAGCCACGTTTCAAGTTACTTCTTCACCAATTTTTCTTCACAATATCTTCTGTAGGTAATGTCGATACATACTAGCCACCAATGTGGCTCCGCTGGTCACTAGGCGAGGGAATGTGACTCCGCTGCATGGGTAGAGAAAGCTGCTGGCTTCAAGTCTTCAAGTTTATTGGAATCCGAGGCTTGTGGAATGGCGGACTGTTGCTGTTTACGTTAAGAGAGTGCGAGACAAAATATGCCTTAAGCCCTGTTTACACTGGTATACATTTTGTCGCAGGCTCATGTGTATACGCCTCATGTGGCGCCGTAAAAGAGCCATGAGCGTTTGAACTCACCGAGTTTAAACTAGAGTGACACGACATTGAGCACGGCAGCACGTGCTGCTCAAAACCAGTCAGTGTGTGGCCAAACGCTCTCAGAAATGGACTGCACTCAACGAGCTTGTCTGAATATTGTTGCTGCATCGTATGCTATGGAATCTCTTCTTAACTTGCATGAGTGAAATGCTAATATATTCGTTCACTATCATTAAAATATAATTGAAAGCAACCTCCTTCTTATTACGATCCTCATGTTCGCTACTCATAGTCTGCCAAAGCATTCATGGGCTATGGACATTTCAATTAAATGTAATATAGCTTCTCACGGCAGTTGTTGCGTCAACCACAATGGATGAGTGAAGGGCAACACCTCACCAAATGATTGCTAACTGCACACTGACCGGAGACAGAGTTGCGAGGCTCTCGTGTGTCGCGCCTCACGAACTCTATCGCAGAGGGAATAGGGAACTTCGTATACACTCACACAAATGCGAGGATAAGCCTCAGTGGTGAGCCTCGTATACACGTGTCGCGTCTCACGGCCAAAATGTCCCTTAAGGGCCGTTTACACTAAGAAACATTTTGGCCGTGAGGCACGACGCGTGTATACGAGGCTCACCACTGAGGCTCATATTTGTGTGTGTACATATATACGAAGTTCCCCATTCGTTCTGATTGAATTCGTATTGCGCGACACTCAAGAGCCTCGTAACTACCGTGGCGAATAGGGAACTTCGTATAAACACACACAAATATGAGACTCAGTGGTGAGCCTCGTATACATGTATCGCGCCTCACGGCCGAAATGTTCCCTAGTGTAAATGACCCTTTAGTATAAACGGCCCTTTAGCAGACACGATGAGCGTTTTATGTGGCTCATCGGCAAGCGGTGTAAGGAGGGCGGCACATTTATTCTAAATTCGAAGTTTATAATCACTTGTCAGTCATTCTTTAAACGAAATTAATTATTTTTGGGTCCAAAGATGCAATAAAAAATATTCAAAATCTTAATCTAACTCTTACGGTTGGGAATGATGAGATTCACCCATCCGAAAATGGAAAAAATTAAGTATTTGGTTCGATAGAAACATGTCCTTCAAATCCCACGTTGAGAAAACTTGCAACAAAATTCACGGAACTTTACTATTTTTTAATCGAATAAAAAGTATGCTTGACGAAGAATCTAGATTATTGGCCGTTCAATCTTTAGTTTTATCACGTATTGACTATTGTAGCCTGGTATGGGGAGATATATCTCAATATCTTCGCAAAGATTTACAAAAATGCATGAATTTCGCTGCTAAGGTGGTATGCAGAGGTAAATTCAAAAAGAGTGATCATGTAACACCTCTCCTAAATAAGCTCGGCTGGACTCTTATTCAGGAAAAGCTTCTGGTGCACAAAACACAATACGTATTCTCTCTTTATATCTTCCTCAGAGCAATGCTGAAATAGTGAAATTTCATCCCCCTTCCGTCACCAACCCAAAGCCGATTAGGAGACATAATGTCGTTATCAAATACCGTTCATCTAACATTGGGCAGAAAGCTCTGTCAGATTAGGCGCCTTACCGTGGAACAAACTTCCCCAGAGCATCAAAACCCCTCAAACATTAAGAGAATTTAAAACCAAAATAGCTCGTTATCTTGCGTCTACACAATAAGTGTGAACTGCGGTACGCACTGCAAAAGTAGTTTGGAATTTTTATTGCAAATAATCCTACCTTTCATTATATTATGCCACTATCACGAAATCTTTGTAGTATGCATATGCATATGCATTTTCAAAATCAAATTAATTAACGCAAAGAAAGGAAGAATGTTAATGTGAAGGTATTTCAGCATTGTTTTTCGTTCATATTAAAACATTTTAAAAAGCCACATATTCGATGTACTGAATGTAATAACTTGATAGAATATCATTGTTTCATTTTCTTATTCTTGTCTTAAATTGTTCTTGTTAGTCTTGTATGGCAATTTTTACTTTCTTACGCTCGGCAGTACATTATGACAGCACTATTATAGGTGGTTTGCTTCTGTAATGTTCCAGTTATGTTGAAAATGTGACAGCTAGCATTGTAAAACAATCCTTTTTATGTCTTTTAACTCCGGTGAACTCTTTTGTGCCAGTACGATTAGCGTAAGTAGGAAATATCACAAATTTTTGTTATGGTGAATATTACATTCTCTCCGAGCTCATAATTTGGCATACTAGTTGGAACGTTAGAGTAAAAAATTGTCCCAATTCCAGAATGTCGACCTTATAGTTTTAGTGGTAAAATAAATCAAACCTGCCCATTTTATTTTTAACTGCAATCCCTCATGCTCGTATCCCTAGTTCCTATGTTCGCATGCTCATATTTCAATATATGTACGCACTGATGAGAGGGCTTTCAGCATTGCGTCACATAGATTATGCTTTCTCAGTCACTTGTATTTAATTGCATTACTAAAATCAGACTACCGCCACGAAGGAAATGCATTTTTTTTCGTGCTTTTCTCCGAATCATTTGTTTCGACAACTAACATTGGAATTACGATAACCACGCAATTAAGGATCTCTATGTTAAGGCATTTGAATGCGTTTTTCGTTTATATTTCAATTCAAGTGCGCACTAACGAGAGTGTTTTTCACCTATGCGTTCCGAGGATTGTGTTCTCTTAGTTACAATTATCTTTAAACGCACTGTTAAAATCAGATTATGCAACGAAGGGAACTCATTTTTGTTGTGCTCTTCTGTCAATCACTTTTTGTTTCGACATTTTACAAGAGTATTACGATACCGATGTGTAATTATCAACTAAGGATGTTAATGTTAAGATATTTTAAAAACCATTGGTAAACCTTTTATGTTTGAACTGTATTGGAAACAACTGTTTTTCTTTTATTCGTTTTTCTTATTTTGACCTGCTGGAATTGAACTACCAAATTTAAAATAACATTAGTGTTCAATAATTATCATTTTTGTTTTGGCTTATTCATTTAAAAAAGCAGATTCATGATCATCTCGCGTGCTCATTGAGTGTCGCATGCTTTGTGTCTACAGCATTCTAGAAACTATTGTTCGCTATGACTTAGGATTTAGAAACCAGTTCCCTAACTAACTTATCCTCTTTTTTGAGTAATAAGCCAGCTTAATTTTTGTTGCAATAAGTGTTACTTTATTTGTTGTTTATTCATAGATAGATTCGAGTGCTGTACAGTGTTTTTTTTGTTATGTTCATTAATCCTTTTTATCATTCGAAAATCGTCTGCAGCGGAATTATGAAGGTAACTAGTTTTTAAATTAGCCATGGAGTTGTCTTCAGTCAAGTTCTCTTTGACTTGTGAAGGCTTTTTTTTTTATTTTGAGTTGTGCGTTTGTACAAAAAGTTTGTGTACAATCGAAAAGAAGTCAACTTTTCAATTCACACTCACTATCGACTAGTTATTATCAACAATATTAGTTATTTGGTATTCAGTTGCAACATGAGCCTAAAACTATTTTCCACTGTACGGAGCGACAGTCCTCCGAGGTGTTCTCCATAAATGTGCTACGGTTTCTTGTTTCCTTACACGCTTTAAAGAGTCTGTTTAAACTTCGAAATTATCAAGATACGGGTAAGAGGAAAAAATAGTGACACATTGTGGAAGAACGCCTTGTCGGACAATCTCTTCTTACATTGGTAAATGAAAGGAGCTTAGATTAATATTGTAACTAGCTAACAAATAACTTACATGGGTGCAGAAAACGAGTCAATTTAAATGATTGTGGAGCAGATGGCAAAATTTGACTACTCTGCAATTTCAAATTAACTTTTCGTAGAAACACAGATACAAATATGAAACAATAAACGCATACAAAACTGGGAGAACTTGACTGATGACAGCTACGTGACTAATTTAAGAATTTACTCCATTCCTTATAATTTACTACATTCCTTCAGTTCGAAAACACATTAATTCGGAAACATCTATTTCAGTGATTGCGGTATATATGCTGGCTAGGACTTAGAAGTGATCACATATTTGAAACCAAGAATTCTTTGAACGAATTTCGATAATTTTTAATTGAAATCCATTTAGAAAGGCAAATGGAATAGCTTTTACCTGCGCAATTTATACCCACCGTAGAATGATTTTCGAATGTTAGAGCTCAGCTTGCTTTGCAATTATTCAGTTATTCAAAATGGCTGAAGGAAAGTACAAAAATTGTCGAATTGATGTCGCAAAAGTATTTATATTCTAATTGAACCAACATACATGAACACAGAAAAGTGAAAATCCACCAAGTCGCTAAGCAATGTTTGGTGATATCATGACCCGAATAGATTGTGTAAAAACATAATAAAACAGACGGAAGAAAGTCACCACGATAAATTCAGAAGACGTTTTTCAGAAAGCATTGAGACAGCGACATTCCTCGATTAAATTAACATTCATGAACCCCACGACCACTAGTATCACATTTTCTGCCAATTTACGGCCAGCAGTACTCTTGGCAGCGTAAGCTTTTCCTAGTTGACTTTAGTATTCAAGGCGTTAGAGCACGTGGTATAGCCAAGTCCACATGGACCTCTACGACGTAAACGGGTGGAAAACCGAGCTGTAGGAACGTACAAGGTGTAGCAGCGTTTGAGTAATGCTTCCGTCTTATTACTGCTCAACCACCACACTGCAGCTCTCGCGTTGTTCTTGCATTTAAATTGAAGTATAAATCAATTAAAAGATTGAAAATATCAGTGGGATGCGCTTAGCTTGTCGAGATTCCAGTCATAGCTCTGCCGTGTGAGGCAATAAGCAAGCTGTTTCCTATAATAAACTCCTGAAAGTAAAGAGCCTCTGCCAACTAATTTCATTGACTCATTCTAACAACTAAAAGAATGCAGTTATTGGGAGATTACATAAAAATTTTGGAAAAACAAACAGAGCTATGGTATAGGAGATCCTCACATCCACGGTCGATCGAGCCTTAAAGTAAAATACTAATTACTGCTCGAACGATTCCCGAGTCCGAAACCAACTCTTCGGCTGCGGGAGAGACGAGATCGGGACAACTTTTGCCCCACCACGTCAGACAACTGCCATCCTCGGTCAGGGCTGCACGTCTCAACTCGATGTGCTTGGCACTAGCGAACCATGTCCTCGCGCTATCTCTGCCTGACTGCTGGAACATCTTCATTATGAGAACTTGTTTCGAATAACACTAAGCCCAGGTGAGCATCTCTTGATAAATGCCGGCTCTGTTTGTATAACGTGACTCCCTAACCTTGACCCTCTAATAAGTCAAGGCAAATGTACCAGCTACTATAATTGCTTAGGCATCTGTTTATTTGGTACAAACTAAATACAATATAGCTTAGGTGTATTGTTCGTTCTCAGATTTGATAGTACTCGAACTTACTCACAGGAGTGTCCAACTCAACATGGTCACTCTGCAGAGAATAGTTTATCGAGAGGCAAGTATACTATAATTGCTAATACGTGTGTGTGTATGCTCATAGTATCTATATAGTATACTACAGGACAACTGTTTTTAAGTGTTTAAATGACTTCTAATATAAAAGGTCATTGCATTGTCAACAAATGCGAAAGTATAATTAACGGATGAATAATGAAACATCCAGCCCTCAAATCTTTTTCAAAAATTGAACACATTTTAATTTATACTAAGTGTATTAATTGAGTTTAAAAGTTTGGTTTTACGGATAGAATTAGGGATGTACAGACTGATATTTTATTTTCAGACAACGGTTGATAATATTTCGAGAATTTTCAGCTTCTTGAGGCCAATTGCATAGTCGAAAAAAATTTAGGAAATGTTATTTCAGTGACTTATTTGTACTAGGGCAGGGCAAAAAAACTTTTACCTCCATTATTCGTCAAAAATAAACACTTTTTTTTGCCATAGGCTATACAGCCATTGAATAATTTGGAACTATGCAGTTTAATAGAGTTCTTTTTAAAATCTTATATCACATCAAACTTAAGAATAATTTTAAATGAACGATATAGTCTGACAAATTTGAAGTAAATTTTACCTCCATTAAAAATTCCTTGACTATTTACAGGGAAAATTTGCTTCGTATTCACATGTACTTGACTTGAGGGTACGACAACGGTCATGGTGTCCGCAGTCCCGTCCTAATGTGATGAGCTGCGGTCAACGCCCTGCCGGCCGCGTGATGGCGCTCTCTTGTTTGCAATCATGAAACGAGCCTCAACAATAGATCACGTCCCTCGCCAGTTCACATAAGCTAAATGCATGATGAACTTACGATTATTTTTTCAAGCTCTTAACAAATATGAAAACACCGCAAAGAAGTGGAAAGATAGCGGAATCATTTTTCAGTATGTTGTCCGCAACATTTTGGGCCAATTGTGGCTTTTTGATGAATAAGTGAGAAATTCTGTTTAACGAGCTAACATATTTTTCAATGGTTTATGAAATAGTATGGAACTAGAATTTTAGCTTTAGGATGTCACAAAACATTTATAATTATCTAACTTCCATTTTGCGATTCGAGAGGCTGTAAATTTTTTTTCGAAACAATTTAACACGTTCCCTGCGTATTGGGCCACATGTGTACCAACAGGTAAATTGCTTATTTACGTATCGATATAAATATACACGACATTTTATGTTTCGCGACATTTTTTAAAACTAATTGTTATCATACGAGAGGAAATGTTATCGAGCAATTTTCATATTCATTGGGAAGAATTAAAATTTATTCAAGCTGGAAAATCGATTTCCCAATTCTGTTTCTTACAACCTAACCAAACCAACCGTTAACAGCCGCGGAAACGCAGTGAACGTGTTAAACAATTTACCACAAGTAGCACATCAAGTAGATTGTTTCTAGAGGCTGTTACATTGGGCCCGTTTGAATACAGCAGCTTAGGCCCGAATAAGTTCAGCGATTTCAAGGTCATCCCAACATCAACTCTATTATAAGGTGTACAATTATGTTTAAACTACAGAGTGCGTCAGTCAATACTGGATTTATAGGCTTCCACACCCTCCTTGAAAATGCAGGATTGGCTGCTGGATACTGCAATAACTTAACCTTACCTCAGACTAGAACGATCAATCAATCATTGAGTTCGCTCACAATTCGATGCTAAAGTTTGCAACAATGGTTTATAGGAACAAAATGAAAGCAGTATGTCCAAGAAAAAATTCGGCATATATTATATTGAATATGGTAAATTACGCTAACAAATTTTATGTTGTATCAGAAAAGATATGATAAGATAACCTAATGTCATTGATATTTCTATAAAAATAAGAATTCAAAATTCGTTTGAAAGCTTTGTATGAACTTTTTCGTGCATTACAGCACGAATCGAATTCACAGTCTTGGTTCCAATGAAGAGTATCCTGTGTTCAGACTGGGGTTTTAAACGATAAGGAGGTATGAGTTTACATCTATTTCTAGTATTTCAAGAAAGAATGAAGGGTGTGATTTGAAAGCTAACATGGTTGGAAAGGACTAGGCCTCAAAAGAAGATACAGGGCGTGCCAGATGCCGAGCACCATCCAAGTTTTTATAAAAATGCACATTGTATCAATTTTCTCGATCATTGAACTCTTGCACTGTTTATCATTGATCAATGATCAGTGATCATTGACTAATTGGACTCTTTCTTGTACTGTTAGTTTTTCACCTTATCAGATCTAATCTGAGACATTAAAAAAGAAATAGAAATTATTCCATGGTGCATGATTTCTGGGACACCCTGTCTAAAATTAAGAATAATTTCTTGCAAAAAAATGAATATTTACCTTTGAAAAATAAGCATCTAGTTCCTGGAAATTAGTGAACATCACACACAGATGCAGACAAATAACGCACTTCGAAATGAACAATTTTAGTGTTTTCTACATCGTTCCTATTGTGTTGGAGTGCGTCGGAACAGTGGACCCTGCATGATTATTCTTTATTTAACGTGTCTTTTGTCCTAAGAAGGGTTTTACTTCCATTGGATGGTTCTAATTGATGTGGATTATTCACGGGCAATTTTTTTTACGAGGTTAGTGATTATTGGGGATAGATTTTCAATCAAAAACAAAACCTCAAGATATGTACACTACATTTTACCTAAAGCTCTGTGGCCAGTTAACACTAAACCATACTTCAGAAATAAATATATTTATTGCACTTGCTTAATGATTCAAAAATAGATCCATCACTACCCCTGAGGGTGTTTGTGTGAATAGAAAAAATGAAAAGTATAAACAAACATATGAAATTAAGCGCACGTGAAAATGTTGAACAAGCCATGAATTTAATTTTGCGTGTAAGTTTGTTTACGTATTTCTAGATGTGCGTGTTGTGTTACGCGATGTTCTTTATAAATTACTTTGTGACTAACCTTTTCTCAAAACTTTATAATCATTTACGACGGTGTTACAATCTACTTCGGTATGGCGTTTTTTGTCTTTTTCTTACTTCGATTCAACTAATAATTTAAGAATTCCGAAGAATTCTCAAGTAGTTTTTAAATTATTAATAAGTTGTCAGCTATCTCTTGGGATATAAAATATCCAAGAAATGATATTTTAAATTTAATTAGCCCTTGACAGGGTGAATCTATTAGCTCGCCTCGTATAGTTTATCTATTTGTGCACCTCGGATAATTTCTCTATTAGTACTCCTCGTATGATTTGTCTATTAGTACGCCTCGTATGGTTGATCTATTTGTGCACGTCGGATAGTTTGTCTATTATAGTACACCTGTATGGTTTGTCTATTAGCACGCTTCGTATAGCTTGTCTATTAGTACTCCTCGTATGGTACGTTTGTCTAAGGACGTCTTAGATTAAGAAATTTTTTAATGCCAATATATTGTCATGTATTTGTGTCAAATTTTTTGGAAATAAACGGTTTTTCTTTCTTTTTCTTTTTTCTTTTCAATTCTCGTCATCGCCGCAAAATAGGTGGCAGCATAAGAGTTCAATCAGCTTGGGACTTTTCATCAAAAATTGCAGATTAACAGGAAATAATTTAATTTCCGGATGACTTTTTACTGGTATGACTAAAAAAAAATTATTTCAGATTTATTTCACGAAAGGAACTTTCAAGTCTAGTTTTTAAAGACGATATTCAAAGAACGTCAATAAAAAACGACACAAAAATGGATCTAAAATATCTCAAAGATCCATGCTTATGGTTGCAGAAGATGAAGAGCAGAGGTAAGATTGTATCTCAGATCTAAAATATATACAAAGGTACTACAGCCAATGTCAGTGTAAACAATTCAAGCAATTCATTTCCATGTGCAGTGCATTGTTAATATAATTGCCTAAAGCTACTACGTTGGATGGGTTGAGACATTACTACTTTTGGGTCCGATTAAGTTCAGTGACTTCTAGGGTATCTTGTGAAAATATTTTCTAATATTTAAAATGTCATTTAATCTCAACCGCTTAACTTAAGCTTATCCTACACTGATCGAGTAGTTCTTCGTGTGAGGGAATTCAAAATGATGCTAATTTATCTCATCATGTGATGATGCAAGCTAAAACTGCACGTTCATGAATAGATTAAAAATAAGATTCATTTCACAGCAATTAGTCCATCATTTTGAACCATGAAATTGAGAGGAGGGCCATTTCTTATCAGCTAACGTCATCAAAATCAAATTAAGAAATAATTTCCAAAACTTTTTTTTGAATGTACCGTAATGGATGTCATCAAAATATAATCTATTTCAAGTAGAAACTTATGACTTCCTCTCTTAAGTCCGTAGTTCTACTATTGTAGAAAATCTGTACTGAGAGGGAGAGGTGCTTTCCAACCTTCGTAGCTAAGTCTGTTCCATGGTAGACTAGGTCTATCGAGGGCTTTGTCGGTGTGGTATACCTTGCCATCTACAGGGATATCAACAAAGCATCGAGTCCTATTCTTGCCGCTCTCTCTCAACGTTTGTGTTGGAATGTGCATGAGGCTTCCAATCCTCTTCTAGGTTCATCCGACCCTCTGATACAGCTGGAATGTCCACGCACAGGCTCTCACAACACCACCTGCTCATTCGTGTGGCAGGTGCCGGCACGTGAGGGTGTCGCGCGTCAGGCGCTGCAACGTCGTCTTGACTACGCCTGGCCCAAACACTTGGAACTTTCCTGAAGCAACGCAAACAAAATCCGTTTGACGCAAAATTTCTAGACTGGGTAGTGTTTTCGTTATTCTGCGGTCACGCTGTGCTGAGAAGTTCATGGTCAATGTAATAGAAGTCACGTCTCGGTCACGCAGCCGTGGTGAAGTATAGATTTTCAGGCGCAGCACGCGGTAGTGACAGCGGTGTCTGCAGTGGAGTGCTTACTGTGTGTACTAAGGGGTTTATGCTTAGCAGTGCTAGTGCTCTGATCAACAGTGTCAGCATTTTGCTTAGCTGTGCCAATGTTGCCACAGTGTTCACGACCGATGGTTTCCTCTGAAACAAGGACTAACTCAATCCATATAACATTTTTTTTAGAAATCTGAATTCAGAGTATTTCTTGGTGGTATGCTGGACTGATTAATCGATGACGTTTAACGCAAGCTGTCCGAAGACATTCCTGAATTTCTAAATACGAGCAAAGTAACACGTGAGTAATCGTACGCCTATGATCATAATTATTTTTAGATCGCAAAATTTGATAGTTAGAACTGATGGCTTTACTTTTGAATTTATTTTAGCATTGCTTCAGCCTTCAAAACAGGCACTTTAGAGGTCGTCAGTTTTTCGCCGTCAGACGGAGAGACACAACGCCGCGGTGCAGGCAATTGCTCTGCGGAATGCGAGCTATGCAAACACCTGGCGAGTTCACTCGAAAAAAAATCTGAATAACATGTTCCTTCGTGAGTGCTCCACTATCTCTGAATGATAAAAAGCTTACATACTTCCACACTTGTGTTATATGTGATGATGATATCGCTGTTAGTACTGTAGTTGACGCTGTAGTGTAATAAATCTTTTCCTCAACATTCGGTTTGGCTTGTGTCTTTAGAAGGGAACTTGGATTGTGAACCTTGGGGTCCTAATAAATATGTCAGCGGCTCGAGTAGGAAAACGGAAGAGACGAATACTTTTCCATGTAGAAGCATAGTCAGTGAAAAATATTAGAACACAAAAACCAGTTTTAAAATGTATCTCACATGTAACAATGGATCTTGATCATGGAAGCAAAATGCTTAAATTACCAATTTTTCTACAGTACATAGAACTATTACATGAGGTCGGTAGTAGTTGGCTGCGTGTATCAATGTACATTATTCGTCTCAAGCCACACGTACAAATTCTGCAATCATTGCATACTCGGAGACTATTGCGTCCTACCAAGCCATATTTGCCTCGGATCATCAAAGATTCAAGTTCGAAGGGTAATTGCGCAGTGAATGTGTACTCTAGAAGCCAAGTCACTAAGAGCTATTTTCATTTCAGAAATATTTCCAAGCATTATCCAGCTCGATGGAGTGTAGAATAATATTTTTGATGTCGAATCAGTACAAAAATTTTGTCAGATTCACAAAAGGCAGGGGCGCGACCTCGCTTGAGCCGAACAGCACTTACCAAATGTGCGACAGTTTGCTGTTATTCCCAGTATGATCTTCAGGTAGCCTGGACAATTACACTGGGCAATTATTAGAATTCAGTATCGAATAAAAGTTTATAAAAAATGCCATAACGTACAACGCGTGGCTCAGCTCGTGCCAGTTAAGTTGGCACTGAATGTGCAACTGTCATAACGGAGCTTAATTCCAACTTGCACATGTGTGTGAGTCGTACTTAATTGTAGAACTGCGTCATTCTTTCATACGGTAGTGGAGTAGGGGTGCGACAGGGGATTTACCATACATGGATGTAACAGTGCGTCATGTGAAAAAATTATGCGTCATATGAATAAATCACGTCACTGAAAGTGGTTTAGGGATAGAAATAAGGTAGAAATATCTTACACAGTTGAATCAGGGGGCCATGCGTAGATGTGTTCCGCATTTCTGATGAGACATCTGCTCTCTCTTTGAGATGTTATGGCTACCGATGAGACACCTGAACAGTCATGAGGCACTTAGAGAGGCAAAAATTTATTTCAGTGTGTGTAGATCTGGCAGCGCGCCACACACAGATGTGCTAGTGCAATATGTCCGGTTCCCCCAGTTCGTCATGCTCATACATGCAGAGAGAACACATCTGTCTACAATTTGAGGGCGTGTTAGCTACCTCACTTATTTTTATTCCTCAATTTAGATTCTTAATTATAATCCATGCAATTTGTTACTGTCTCATGCACCTTTTCAAAACTCATCCCACGGGCTGAAAATATAAGTACTATTTTTTTAACTCTCGTACTTGACGCAAAATTTATGAATTAAACATTAAGGTCGATGAACCATGATTTGCATCATAATTGAATATCATTCAGAGTATCAAACCCCCCAAAAAGTAAAGTTTGGAGGCATAATTTGTTTTCAGCGAATACCACGTTGGATTGTTTCCATCTCATCATGAGTATTTTAATTTACAAACAAATCTCAAACTGCTACTGTATTAATTTATCATAACATTTAAACCAGGTATGATTATTTGAGGTTTAGAGTTTCCTGAAATTTGTGTGTTTCAAAGTGTTCACTGACATTATCAACGAATCGTGACTCTGCGTAGAGCACACGGCTTTTCGAATCTCAAGCACTAAGAAGCTACAATTTGATGCTCCAAAAACTAGCACACCTTACCTTGAAGACACCTGGTTCAGCGCGAGTCTATTTTCGTACCCATTTTACCGTTCACTTGACATCAAATTGATAGGGTCCTAAGAACTGACACTGAGCTCGATGGTATCTGTGATCTGCTTCTTGCTAGAGGCATCACTGCAATCGATGAGTGGCTCAGCTGCTGGTGACCAGCAAGTCCAATGCCCTGCGCCAGAACCAGAACACTGCACGCAACATCACACTGAATTCCAATAGTCTTCCTGGTTTTCGATCGTCAGACGTCAAGCTAAAATTGGAGCAGCTGTTTTTTCCGGTCGCTAAAAAGAGGTGATTCGATTTTGGGTGAATGAGAATTTGAGTGCCGTGACCTAGAACAATGGAGGCAACAATGCTCTCGGATTCTATAGATGGATCAAGTTTAAAGACTGCTCTGTGAGGTCTTCAAATTTACAGTCTCTTTTAAAGTAAGACTTAGCAAGTAGGAAGTTACTGGGTCTGCTGAGAGGTAAAATCTTTACAGAGCTACTGACTGCTGAGAAATATAAACTGGACAAAGGTGGCGACTCAGCATTTCTTAGCTAACACAATACAGAGATGCAGACTTAGTGTCTGCGCTGACTAGGAAGATGTTATTTTTACAGGAAGATGTAGATATTGTAGATTTCAGAGCACAAAATAGCATTGTCACCTACTGCCTTTCCAAATCCAACACAACCCTACCTTCGAGTCCCAGCGCCACTCAACATCAAATCATCGTTTTCAAACTGGAACGAAATCATTGCAACGTTTACATTGAACTCCAGTGTACGATGCACAAAAGCGAAGCGACACATGCGCTGAATGGAGGTGCGTGTGCTTTTGTTTGTCACTCTTTTAGGTCGAAGAGTGTTTGCTGTAGTCAACGGACGCGTCGGTGACGGGCGACCTCCGATGCCTGACCTTCACCCACATGCGTGTGAAATTGAGTGAATGGGTTTGGCTGCGTGGGCTTTGGAAGCGAGGGCGGTTCAAACTGGAACACGATTTTGTTTAAACTGCAACATGGTTCCGTTCGAACTGGAACACGGTTTTGTGTAAACTCGAACACGGTTTTGTTTAAACTGGAGCACGGTTTTGTTCAAACTGGAACACCGTTTTGAGAACTGGAACACGGTATGTTTAAACTGGAACACGGTTTTGTTCAAACTGGAACACCGTTTTGTGTAAACTGGAACACGGTTTTGTTTAAACTGGAACACGGTTTTGTTCAAACTGGAACACGGTTTTGTGTAAATTGGAACACGGTTTTGTTTAAACTGGAACACGGTTTTGTGTAAACTG
>JACJUY010006646.1:9816-20709 GCA_014220935.1 Platorchestia sp. MABIK
GCTCAGATACTCAAACTCAGGGCCAGATGCGTCACCAAGAAGGTGCCTGACATCTCCTTCAGGTCTGTTCTTGTTATTCTAGAGTTGCGCAGGTTCATGATGGCGCAATCACGTTGTCTGACTCTAATGATGCTTTACAGAAAAATGTCATTGAGTGGTTAGGAAATGAGTGTCTGTTGATGGAGTAATATCTATCTCCGTATGAAATTGAAAAGATGTTGCTTAAGAGTGTTTATGTGTCACTGAACCAAAAATTGGAAATTGTAGCTCAACTGAAAATGTTAAGGAACAACTGCTATCAATGACAAACTTTGCATTTTGGAAGGGATGACTTGAAGCAAAAAGTTGTGTAGTATGTGTGCATTGTGTACAGCATTTAACCACAATTAATTAATATTAATTAATTTGGAGTATTATTAATAATAATAATAATACTCCAAATGTATAACTTTAGTGCATAAGTGTTTGTAATTGCTCAAAGCAGCTAACTCGTCTTTAACCACAAAATATAAAATTGCATATCATCAATAAATATTAAAAATATGAAGTGTTCATGCCTGGAAGCCATTCGTGATGTTTTTAACCATCAAACCAAACTGTAGAAGTTAAAGCCGAGTAACAGTTTTGTTTCAACTCACCACCAGAAATCTGTTGTACTTCAAACTAAGCCTTTGAGTGTTGGTGACAGTCTCAAATGTTGTGGAGTGCAGAGATTCTCGAAATTTGACTTTCCCCTTCCTCATGCAAGTGTGAAAATTCAATCTTAAGGCATGCAGCACTCGTGAGATGAGTTTGCTCATTGATGTTAGACTGCTGCGCATGAGGGATTGTTCTTCAGTTTTCAACTATATCCATGCATGGGTAAGATCCATTGCAGTGCTCTTTTGTTTCTGTTGGCTTTCCTTTTTCACATCATAATGATGGTTCCGTTGCTTGTAACTTGATGACCCTATTTTTCAAAGCTTTTTATTGCTACTTGCTGCTTATCTGTATTCCATGGTTTTAATGTAAATTGCTAAACCGTTTTCTTGATTATCCTATTTTTAAGCAGCTTCAGCTTTGAAGGTAACTATTTGTGTGCCATTTTGAATTGTTACTCCCTTCTTGAAATAACTTTGCTTACACCTCAGACTGTCCTCAACGCTGATGAGCGAGCTGGAGCGCAAGCTCGTCATCCCCGTACTGAACGCCGGTCAAGTGGTCGTGCAGAAAAGTCTGGCTGATCAGTTCTTGGAAGTCTTCATTAAAACAGTCAATGAAAACCCTCCTTACGTCGACGACATCGGCGTGAGTCTTTTGCTTGCTTTAAGAAACTCATTTATGTTCTCTTGAGTACAGCCCAGTGGGGGTCTAGTTTTTTGGGCCATTTTACATTTTTGGAAAGAAGTTGCACTGACTTCAGTCGAAAGTCACCCGATCATAGTGTGCATTTTGTGCTGCTGAGTGCGCTTAATTTTTTGTTGCTCTTTGAATTTTCTCTCCTCAAATCATAGTTACGCGTACACGTTATAGTGTGTTTTTTAAATACGGGACCCAAAATAATCTTTAACCTGTGATGCAATGAACAGATTTTTGAAAATAAAACGGCAGTAAAATTCTGAGATTTACATCTTTAATTTTGTACTTATGTATTCATGATACAAGAGTCAAAATAAGAATCAAAGGACAAGGTAAAATTCATCCTGCTTTGAAACTGCCGCAAAGATGACAAACTGGACAAAGGAACAATTAGCTTTCATAAGCTCTGCATGCTTATGCAATGGAAGGAGCCTTATTCTAGCATTAGAGAAGTATGATACATCTTTTGTATAGCAAATGTTTGCAACAGACCAAATCCACTGTACAGTGTATGGGATTATGGTAATTTGAACCAAGAAATATATTTTTCATGTATTATGTCAAATTATGTGCGATACTAAAAAAGATGCTGAATTTTGCTCTATCTCACATTTTTCTCAATTTTATTATCCCAATATAAATTATTTAAATTTTTCTCGAGAATATCAGTGCTAGCAAGGTGTTGAATGTGTGATTACTGAACATGTCTCTATGCTAATACTGAATACAAACTGTGGATAGTGACAAACAAGCCAACAAGTTAATCATAGATTTATAAGTATGGTACACTCCAAATGACCCGTTGGGTTGGGTTATTGATATATGTAATTTTTGACAACATTCTTCTTAAATTAAGCCTTGTATAAAATCATTTCTACAATATAGGTTGAGTGAATTTCCAATTTTAAACCATCTTCATATTGATAGTAGGGTGTCAAATTTTGCCCAGTGGTGGGCATTGATCCTCAAAATGTTAGTCCAATCCCAGTCAATGGCTAATTCCAAATGCAACCTTCCGATCCCGCCGCCAAGAAATTAAAGCGATCCCGAACTTCCGATCCTAAGATTTTAATAGTGATCCCCGGTTTTTAAAGCGTTTTTGAAGCAATTCAAATTCTAAATGAGTACACGACGTCACATAGTAACAATAATATTGGTATAGAATGAACCAGATAGATTTTAAATTTAAGTTTTTATTATTTATTTTTCAAATACCATATAACAACATGTTTACTCTACTGACTCTACTAAACTCTATTCACTTTTATTACATTACATGAAACAAAGGCGCGCTATCTGTCCTTAAGTATGAATCGCCCCGTTCAGACCTCGTTTTGCTTGTTCACCTCCACCTCGTCTTGCTTGTTCACCTCCACCTCGTCTTGCTTGTTCACCTCCACCTCGTCTTGCTTGTTCACCTCCACCTCGTGGGCTTTCCTGAGGAAAGGAAGGTTTTCCCTTAAAGAAAACGTTAGCCTCAAAGTTCTCGGTAGCCAGGGTCGCCCTCTTAGGCCGGAGGATGGCTGACCCATAGCTGAACACGCGCTCGATCGAATTCAAAATGAACTAGCTTAAAAAACAACAACAGTTTTTTAAGCTGCGTAAAAGAAGAAACGACATCTACGCTAGACGGATTAGTGGTTTTCGTTTCGTTTTATTTTTTTTTGCGTTACGGCCGGGATCAGGAACTGACGTACATTTCGCAAGAGCGATCCTCGCACTTCCGATCTTTTCCACCAGAAGGTTCAGATCTTTGAGTCCGATCCCGATATGGAAGATCGATCGTGATCGGAAGATCAGACTTAGGATCCAAACAACCACCATTGATTTTGCCCTATGTAGTAACTGAAGCGAAATTCAGAGATGGCAACCAATCTATCAATAGATGTTGAATTAACCATTGTTTGACTGTATCGTGAAAATAATCCCATTATACATACACTTACTTGTGTGTGTGTGACTATAGTTATCATTGTGTCCTCTTAGTGTAGGTGAAATGCTAATGTTTGCTTGACGATGTGCTTACGTGTCATTTCTATGCACATGTGTGCATGCACGTCTAAATGTACACATTTATTAAATGGGTATAAATATTTAGATAACAGTGTAGGATGAGTGTACGTTCTTGTTATACACATTTTATACCAAAAAATCAAAGTCGAGTCCATTCAGAGGAAATGCTTACCAAGCTGATGGCAGCAGAAAATATATCTCTTATGAAGTATATTCGTTGCTGACATAATTTTTTGCTTAGAAATACGTGTTGTGATTATGCCTGCGGTGAAGCAGAGAGAAGAGGCGTGCATTGGCTGCATGACGGCCACAGCGAACGTGAAGCTGGACAGGCGGTGCCAGAGGCTTGCTGTGCAGCGGCGGCCTGGCGACGGCGACGGCCACTGTCTCGCGTGCGCCTGTCGCCCCATGTGGTGTGTCTCGTGCCTCTCCAAGTGGTGAGTGGTGGTGTGTCTCATGGTGAGTGGTGGTGGCTACGTATCAGTGATGAGGTTTGTACATCATTTACAATCATTCTCTGTGTACGACTTGGCTTTTGGGGAATTTTTCTCTGTGTAAAATTAATTTAATCTGCGTAAACTATGCTATTG
This sequence comes from Platorchestia sp. MABIK, assembly GCA_014220935.1. Classification (NCBI taxonomy): domain Eukaryota; kingdom Metazoa; phylum Arthropoda; class Malacostraca; order Amphipoda; family Talitridae; genus Platorchestia; species Platorchestia sp. MABIK. The sequence goes on from JACJUY010006646.1 coordinate 13,758, forward strand.
ATGTGGTTGCTTTCCTCTACTTCTAAATAATGGTGGACAAATATTGATTTGATCTAACAATGAAGTCATAATGGTGATGAAAGAAATTTTAAAAATTTGTGTTTTTTCAACTTGGCAATTAATCATCCTTCGTTAAAATTTTTCTTCAAAAATTTTACTCTTGATAAGCATGTGAAGCAATAAAATATTTCCTAGAGAGTCATGATAATACTTTGCATTTTTTCTAAACCAGTGTTTTTAAGGAAAAATTCCAACACTGTTCATTTTAAGCATCAGGTTGGTGCTAAATTCATGTCTGATTTTTAGAACAAATGTTTGACATTAGATTCGTCAATTATTTACATTCTGTTGTATGTGTAATATGTTGCTGTGACTAAACTAAACAATTATTTTTATTATCTCTCTTACGCTCATATTTTTCATGAATAACAGCATCCATGTTTATCCTATCTAAAGATAACATAAGAGTTATTGATCTGTACGAGTGTCATAAAGGTGTCAATGCAAGTACAGCAGCAAAATCTATTCAAAACACTCATTTGCATGATGTAATGAATGAAAAGAGTGGCAGGAAATGGTGTTCTCGTTTTCGAAGTGGTGATTTCACTTTAAAAGATGATCCAAAGAAAGATCGTCCAAGAATACTTGATTCCAATCAGTTGAATGTTCTTGTGACCGAGAAACCTATTTTCACCACAAGAGAAATCACAGACAGTTAGACAGGGCCCATAGAACCTTTTGATTTCCATTTGTTGCGAGGATTATCAAACACTTTTAGTGGACTTGGGTTAACAACAAGAGAAGAGATTGAAAAAGAGGTAAATTTGTATTTTGATTCTAAACCTACAGAATTTTACGAGCAGGGCATTTATAAGTTTATTGGAATGTGGAATGTCATTGAAAGCAATGGAGAGTATGTTAATGAATGAATATTTCCATAGTCATCGACTTGTTCATTTGACCCAAGATCTTTAAATTGGACATTACTTTTGCAAAAACCTGATACTATGTATACTATGCTGTCTAAAGCTGTGGCTTCATGCTGCCATAACCAAGTACGTATTGTGTAAATCTTGTCATTCGGGTAAACTGTTACATTCATTTCACTATTTAAAAAAGAAGAACCAAACGCAGTTGAAGCAGTTATTCCATACCATGGAGTTAAAGAAGAGAGTGGAGTGTTTTTCTTGTGTTTTTCGGAGGCTAAGCTATATAGAACCATTAAAATGTTTACTTTTTGAAGGAAACAAGTCAACGTGTTTATTTTATTATAAAATTGAAAATCAGCTACTTGTGGGCCACCCTGTTTGTAGGTTGCATAATATTTGTCTTGGTCCAATCAAATTCAAAAATTTTACTTCATATTAAAAATGTCACTTCAGCTTTATTTCAAACATTAAGAAGATAATTGTACGTCTAGATTAGAGTCAGTTTTGGAAGGAGAGAAAAGAATGGTACGCATGTTCTACTTGGTAGCGCCGAAATGATGGGTATTCGCGTCAGGTTCGCAGCTCGGCAGGACCAGACGCGGCCGGAGACGTGGCTGTCGTCTCGCGCCCCCTGCCCCACGTGCCGCTCCCTCTTCTGCCTGCTGGACGTGAGGCTGCTCGCGCTCGACTCTGCCGTGCAGTCTACCGATGCTCCGCACTGAGCTCCCTTTACCAGCTCCATAACTTTCCGTTAACACTTCAAATTTAACTAGGGCATTACCCCTTGCTAGCTCCTTTCCGCTAACATATCAGATTTAACGAGGAGATTACCCCTTGCTTGCTCTTTTCCATTAGCACATCAAATTTAACTAGGAAATTACGTTCGTGGAAGGCCGGTGGTGGGAGGTAATTTAGGTTTAAGATTTGCTTTTGTTCTTATGTTATGTCGTAGCAGGCTTGCTTAGTGAAATGCTGGTTACAGAATTCTGTGTTTTATAATCTGATATCTGCGGTTTGTTCCATGGCTGCTTCATTGAATTTTCAGACTTCACCGCGTTTCGCACACAGATTGTAGGTATTTATGCTACTATATCCTGAATTTTGGTTATTAATCGAGTTATGAGAATGAAAATGAAGGTGCTAGAGCTGTAGTTATTAGTTCTGATATTTTCTACGTATAACTTCCATGCAAAAGGCAACAACTTGTTTTGGCTGGTGTAGGTCATGTTGGTGCAAAACTGAAGCTCCAGCTCTACACAATGACTACTTGCTGGATTTATTGACCGCTGTGACGTTTCTCATTATAAATGGATATTTTAGATAATGACAGCCTTTGAAAATTACGTAGTGGCTACTGCAGTCGCTGTAAAGTATTTTGCCTTATTCTTATCGTTTTCTACAAGCACTTATTACTAACTTGAATAAGAATTTCAAAATAGCAATTTTCAACGCATGTTTTACCTAACGCAACTCTGTTGATGTTAAACGTAATTGGTCTTGTTGCTGAGAAATGAAATATTCTTTTCTTTGTGTTTTAAACGCAAATCTTACTTCTGAACATTTTTTCTGAAGTAAAGCAGTGTTTTCTAATTCGATTATAGAAATATGTGTTGTGTATTCCTGTTATGATTCATATATTTACCGTTGTGGAATTTTCAGTGTTGATTTTTGTTTCACCCGGAAAACCGGCACGGCACGCCAATGCACAGTACAGCCTAATTTATTTTGGTAATTTCTACTTATTAAATAAGTATAGGGAGCCAAGCAAACGTTCATTAGCAGATATCAATCAACTCTTCTTTCTTAAAGAAAAGCTGCAATCGTCTTCACTTCGCTCCTGGAGTAAAAGCAAAGTGATGAAAAAGGATTTTATGTTTCCGTCAACATAGTAATTACAAAAATAATGATTGACATAAACAAAACGTTATGCTGTCTTCAGTCTTCCTTAAATTTTTTATGCATTGTACAATGACGTCGTGAAAACGGGAACTTTGTGGATGTGTTCTTTAAATGTTTGTTGTCTCATTCTTTGAAAGCGTTTCATCGAATCCAAGTCAATGGTGGTGACACTGGAGTCCTTTATGAAAATCTATTCTGAATTGAAACTTGAATTGAAAGACTCGAGCTGCATTTGCTGCACTGCGCAGCTCCTGTCATTTGCATCATTGTGGGCCTGGTTTTTTAAACGTGCCAGGTGAAGAATGGATCAGATCCCTCAAATTTCATAACCAAGAAGCGTTTTTTTGTAATTCTGATACCACACTTCTGAGCTCCCTCCTCTTGTATGTCCGTTCCAATCCTGGGCTCTATTAGAAAGAAGATTATTTGTCGTACCATAATTGTTATGGTGTGCTAAATCTTAGGAATACCCACGACTTCTTCTGAATCACTCTTTGGTGTCATGTTAGTGTGAAATTTAGTTCCTTTAAATTTGCCTGTACATTAGGGATGTGGTCTGAACAGTGATGTACCAATTACAAAATGCCAGTACCGGTGTCGATTATTTATTTTTTTTTTGGATGCCAATTTTACATCCGAAATTTTTCTTGGCTCACCAATTCTTAAAATAAAAAGTTTCAGCTTTTTTTGATGGTTAAATTGATATAAATATACAGGGTGTTTCAGAGCAAGTAGTACAAAATTGCATACCAAGTAGAAAATGACTAAATAAACACTTTTTCTTCAACGATATTTTCTGAAAAAAATCGGGTTTTTGAGATATTAGCTATTTATTGTTTTAAAGGTTGAAATTTAATGACACAATTACTCGCAATATTTATTTTGAATTTACTCTACAAAAATTGTTCAAAATCTGTTCCACCTACATCAAAGCACTTTTCAAATCTGAGCCTTAACCACTGCCGGATATTAGGAAATACGTCTGGCATTTCAGAAATCTCACCAGCAGCCGCTGCAATTCTGGCCGCGAGATCCTCCTCAGATTCATTATTATTAAATTAAATTTAAAATATTTCATTAAATTTTATTATTGTAAACTCGCATAGAATAGAAGTGTTTGTGACGTAAATTTAAAATAAATATTGCGAGTAATTGTGTAATTAAATTTCACCCTTTAAAAATGAACATCTAATATCTCATAAATCCAAAGTTTTTTTGGAAAATTTACTTGAAGAAAAAGTGTTTATTTGGTCATTTTCTACTTGGTGTGCAATTTTATACTTCTTGCTCTGAAACACTCTTTATAAGACAACAAGTGGGATATTTATTAAAATTTATGGTACCTTTTACACTTAACACGTTGACTCTGATTGTGCGGTTGCTTACGGTCAGTTTGGTTAGGCTAGAAGAAGTCGTTTTGAAAAACTGGCTTTTCTGCTCTAATACATTTTTAACCTTTTTGAAAAGTGTAAAGAATACACTTGAACCATAATGTGTTACCTTTTACTCTAACATTTATTTCGGAAAAGGTAGCAAAATAATTGAAATGTTATTAGCATATTCCAGTACGTAAATGAGCAATTTACCTAGTGGTACACAAATCTACCACCTCAAAGTCAACGTGTTAAATTTGTTTGTGAGTACCCATTTTTACTTCTTACTGCAATTACTTTTTCATACTCGAGCCGTTCACTTTGGTCATAGCCGTGAACATCTTTCGAATGTCACCTATGATTCCTTGGCTAATATTTGACCTGATCAGTTATCTCTCGTTTGGTTTTTACACCGACGTTGGAAATTAGCGCTCCCAGGGTTAATATTTGAGGTCTCGAGCTAAAGGTTAGGGAGGCCTTTTGTTGACATGGAATATGGTTTTTGTTTGTATGACGGACTATCTTTTTTCGGTTTACTGCTGTTCTATTTTTTTTTGGGCTACTACTTTCTTCTTCAATTTTTATCTCGTTTCATGAACTTCTTTCTCAACTTACTGTTTCTATGCACCTTGTGCATAGATTCTAATTTTACTTAATTCCATACTAAATGGTGTTTTCCTCCATCCTGTCTTTGGAACGCCTTTGTTGCAAATAGGGAGGTTTAAACTAACGTCTAATCTGATCTGTTGAAGAATTAGGGTGATTCAGAAGATTTTTTCTTTGACTGAAGAAAAAAATTTGAAACATTCACAAGTATGGCGGTGGATGTGCTCCCTCTACATTTTGAATTTTGACTAATAGGAATCGGCATTTTTATCGTGGGCCAATGTCGATTACTGCATAAAATACCGATTCTTGTCAATGCCAATTTATCAATATATCACTAGTTTCTACCATTCTTTGGAGCTGTATCTAAGTTAAATTAGAGTGCTGTAAAATCGCATTAGATCAAGAACGTGTTCTTCTGGTTTGTTATTAAAGTGATGTTGGAAAGGACGAAAAATGAACATATCAAAGAAGAGTAAGTAGCATTCAAATTTGTCAATTAAAATGATCTCAGAAGTTTTACATTTCAGCTGTGGTCGCACTATTGAAAGAGAGTCTCACATCAGTTTGACGGGCGGTGTTACGACTGTTTATTGCATTTGTCGTCGCCGCCGTACATCCAGCATGCCCGTAGCAAGGAGGTTGCAATAATGGAGCCAGTGTCATTGCTTTCACGTGAAGTCAATCAGCAGCAGTGGAGGCGGACAGGCAGTTGCAACGGAGGTGGCACGCAGTTTTTCACAGGCACTTAGTGTAGGAAGACGCTGCTTATTTATGCTGCGTTCAAGATGTACTTTTTCAATATTTTGCTCTTATGCATTGTGCGTAAGGGCAGTAGTACTTTCAAAAAAGATTCAGACACAAGTCCAGTCAATGATGTGGAGGTGGTGACCGTGAGACCCCTCCACAGTGTATACCAAGACGGCTGATGTGGCTTCGCTGGCATGACTGGCAAAAGATGGCATTAACGCTTTCACCCATTTCAACATGCTTGGCCCGTATGCTGATCGATATGAAAATAAAAGCTATCGTTTTTGTAGGTGATTTTATCTGTAATTAATTGCTCATGTTAACTTGGCTGATATGATATGACAGGTGCTCGCTGTGTTGATGATTGTAAAACGAGTCTATTTATTCCATGTTATTTATAGTTTTAAGAGCTCCAACCATCAAATTATTATTTGTTATATGATATGTTTTAAATTGATTTCCCATCTGCGTGAAGATTTTGAGAGTATGATTTCCTATTAGGTTTGCTTTTAGTCTTCTAAATGTTATGTCATGAGTTACTGTAATCAAAAAACCTTGTGATTTTTTGTCTCATGTCTCACTCCATGAATTACTTGGAGAATTATCTGTTAAAAATCTGCTATTAAAAAGAAACTGCGGCTCGGCTCAACTGTGCGCATTTAGTTTGCTTCAAATTTCATCTGTCATTTTAAGTCTTGAAATCTTCAGAGTCTTTTTTGTGTTTCAGAATTGACATGGGTTTGACTTTGGTAGCTTGTAGAAACTGCATAACGTGCTTGTACTGAGGACTAGCAGGACGGCACCTTCTTGGATCCGGTTAAGGGGAAGTGGTCAATGTTCTCTTCGCTCAACTCAGGCATCACGAGAGAAATGGTCTCCCTGACATCACTCGATTTTGGGGAAATTCATGAGACTCGTTGATGAATTGGGTGAACTTTGAGTGTATGCGCATCTTGGATAAGCAGAGATCATTAAAGCTAACACAAATACAAGCTCCCCGCAAGTGCTATAGATTTATTGTGCTTGATTTCGGCCTGAAATTGTGTTTTATTAATTGACTGGCTAAGCTTAAATTCATGAGCGCTGTGATAATGAAACGCGCCTCTCAGGGGATGCAATTATTGTATCTATGGGAATTAGCACTCCCAGGAGGAAATGTGAGGGCCCGAGCTGAGAGATAGGTAGGCCTTCTTTTTGTCGAAATAAAATGTTTTTTGTTATGTCAAGGACCACCTTTTTTCGGTTCACTGCTGTCCTGTTTTTCAGCACCTACTACTTTCTTCTCCAAATTTTATCTTGTTTCATGAACTTCTTTCTCAACTTACTGCTATGTTAGGGCCCGAGCTAAGGGTTAGGTAGGCTTCCTTTTTGTTGGAATAGAATAGGTTTTTGTTC
>JACJUY010006646.1:37736-49503 GCA_014220935.1 Platorchestia sp. MABIK
TCGCTCAGCTCAGGAGCAACTGGGTATGGATGATTCTGTGTTGGAAGGTGCGTCAATCTATGAGGCTGTCTACTGTGTTAAAAATATCACTATTGTTTTCCTAATTGAACGTTTTTACATTTTTCTCATTTTTATTCGGCAATTGAGCATCACTTGGACTATCTTATTTGGGCAGACGAGAGCAATGTATTGAAGCAGGGTACGCGCTGCACCGGGGCTCCCCCACTCAACTCCCCGAACGTGAACTCTCAGGAGGATGCTGACAGTATCTCTAGCTCCTCTATGTTGCCTGCTAGCCGCTTCATGGACTTGATGCTGGTTTGTTTGCTCATATGTCGTGTGTAGTTTTTCGAAAAATGAATTTAATAGAAGTAAAACTTAGAAGTGGTGATACTGGTGGGCTAAGAAGCTATAGAATAATGGTGGAAAATAGCAGCGGTTGGATGTAGATGTGAGATATGAGAAAGCGGAACACGTGTACTGTATAAGCTGAATTTGGAATATGAGGCGGAGATTATTAATGCAATGAAATGTGAACAGGCTTCTGGTTTTGGAAATTTGTACGCATGGTGAAAAGTCGAAATATGGCTGGATTCTGCTTGAGTGTCTGATTAGTTAGAGGAGTTCTTATACTAACTGAATACAGTGTGACATGAGTGCAATCTGATTTATTTGGGTTGAGAGATTGAGTAGATATAGTAGCTCAAGGAATATAGCTTTGTTGCACTTCACGTGATAGATTTAAAGTAAATATCTGGTAGGCGGAATTAAACAACGGATGCAAAGTGTGTTACGTTGGGAGTTCGAGACCCAAACCTGTTTCTGGGTGCGGCTAAGGCGTATATCTTTAACTGAATTGTAGGAATGTAAAGGAGAAACAGTCTCGTCGCATCATAGCTTCGGAAGAGAAACGTGAAAGAAATAACGATCGTGCTAAGTTGAAAGCTCTTGCTTTGTGTAGAGTGAAGGGAATGAGAGTTTCCTTTCTGTGTAGAGCAAAGACTTTAAAGATGAGTTCTAGAACGTGTTTCAGATCTAAAATGAGACAAGTGATCGGGTTTTGATGATAGTAGAATGAAAATTTGGTATATGATAGCAGTTGGGTCTATAACTCGCTCCAATTTAATGCAGTAAAAGCAAGGCGCTTAAATTAGATGGAGTAAAGACGAAGCGTTTGAATTTGGTACATTTAAAATGAATGCTCAAATTCGATGCAGTAAGCATAAACGCTCCAAGTTCATGTAGTAAAAACAAACGCTCCAATTTCAACCGTATATACAAATGATTCAATTTGATGTTGCAAAAAAAAACTATATTCCATTTATTGCCATGAAAACAAGCTATTCCACTTGTTTTCATAAAGATAGACGATTATATTTTTGCCAAAAACAAACAAACTGTTCAATGTACAGTAAAAAGCGATTCAATGTGATGCAGTGCAATCGATTTTGTGGTGCAGGTGAACGTGATCGACATGCGGGACTACCCTGACGTGGGCCACCAGTACATCGTGCACTGCCAGGACGCGCACACGCAACTCCACTTCCTCATCGCCCTGCGCCAGCTCAGGACCAGGGAGATCGCCCACGCCTTCATCTCCAAGGTCTGTGCTCTTAAGGGCGTGTGTCGTGTTTTGTGTCACTCGTGACAGCCTAAAACCTAACGCAACAAACCTATCTAACTGAGAATCACTGCTGAAATCAACGCTTGTGTGACTGCGGTGGTAAAACCAGGAATATAATAATGATGATAATTTGTGTCACTCGTGTCATCATCTTTATTATCTAACACTTTGAGGTCGTGTATTTTGTGTTGTATTACCACATTATCATTATACATATATGTTGCATCATATACATTATCTATATATGTAGCCTACTACTTTGGGGTTGCATGTCTGGTGTTGCTTACGTCATCATTTACAGGGCCTGCTACCTTGAGGTCGTTGATGTTCGTGATCATCCTCTGTTTCTTTGTCTTGTCTGTAACGAGTGTCTGGACTGTCTTGAATTGCAGATGTTATGAGTAAATTTTTTAAAATTTGGATTATTTTGGCTGTTACATTGTAGCTGAGTGAACGTTCTTCGATGGCCCAGGGTTTTCATGGCGACCGAGTGAAAAAGGATTGTGTGAGTTTTAGAGCTGAGCTGCTTTACCAGGGAGAGGAAGTCTCGAAGGGTTTCTTCAATCTGTTGACAATAAACGAGTAAAGAGAAGTTAATTAATGAAAAGTTGGCTTGACGATACCTTTGGCGGCAAGTCAGAAGCCAGAGGGGAGACGAAAAGCTATGACGTGTTTCTCGCACAAGGGTTTGTTTCTAAATCTCTAGATGGTACGAAGCACTCCTCTAAAATTACTTTAGGTTGTATGACATAAAACATGATAGAATCACGTGTTGTGCTCTGACCAAAATTCCAAAGTTGAAGCAGATGTGACAGAGAAGTACATCATTATTAAAGGAGAGCTTGAAGCAATGAGGACAAGGTTCAGCACGTTCTCAGGCGACCTTTTTGACATCTAGAGGGACGTGGTTCAGCAAACCTCGAGTGCATTTGTGGGAACAAATTGGGTTGCTGTGTTTCTTAATGGAAGAGGTTTCAAAGCATTTTGAGACCTCTTTTTTTAAATTTCCGTTGAAAAAGAGAGTAAAAAGTACTTGGAAATTTTGTGGACTTGGATGACAGATAATACGGTGTTGAGTTCTGGATGTCTAAACAAATGTTCACTTTGCTTAAATCGCAAATTCACCAAAAACTTAAGAGCGAAGAAAATGCTAATAAAATTAGTCATACCTGGCTAATCGGAGAGTAAAATTTTTTGGTGAGTTCTGGATGTTTTAGTTGAAATTCCACGAAGTACTTTTCAGAAATCTGTGTATGTTGAGCTACCTCGTGCTATAGAAACCATAAATTATGATCGTAATGCTCTGCAAGTGTATAAAAAATGTGTTATTCATGCGTCAGTAAATAGAGCTTATGAAGTGTGTAGCAATTGGGCGAATTTTCATTCAGATTTTCTGAGAGTTAAACGATTGCTAGTTAGTAGTAACGATTTCCGTATTCTCTGATTGATAAGATTCCTGGTAACTTTTTAAGCCATATTTTGAGCAGTGGTAAGAATCCTNGTTCTCGAAACGCGTCGTCTACGTCACATCTTATTTTCTTATGAAAACGAAATGCTCAAGAATTACATAATAGAATATTGTCAGAGCTTTTGTTTAACCTACAGATACGAGTATGGCTATCGAAGTCTGTTTGAATTTTAAAGATAGTGAAATTAGTGAGCAATATTTTCAGACTCAAGATCAATGTTTTGGGCGGAGCCAATGTGACCCTGCATTTCAGATGTGACGGAAGAAAGCGCTAGTCTCTTAATGTTACAGTGGAATGGTTAGGATGACCCAGAACCTAAAATTAACTTCACAAAAATATCGATGTTTTAGTTTTGATCATTTTCGTGTTGGTCATGGTTGCAAGCTCTTGAAGGAAAACACATTCAAATACAAAATTTTTATATACTGCGATACAAGAGCATATTCACATAATAAAAGCATTGCTAATCTATTAACTTAAATCTGCCCTGAATTAAAATACGTATGATTTTTTACTCTGAAATTATTCAATAGAACTGGAGCTTAAATGGCTGGAAACATCTGCATGGTCGCCCATTTCGCTTATATTTCTGTTGCCTCAGACATATTATAGCTGTTGTGCTGTGCTTATCTACCTAGTGATCTTGTGCTATGATTTCATATTGCTCTTGTGCAATGTTTATTTATATTGCGCTGTGATTTTCATATTGCTCTTGTGCAATGTTTGCTTATATTGCACTGTGATTTTCATATTGCTCTTGTGCAATGTTTGCTTATATTGCGCTGTGATTTCGATTATTTGCACTTCGTCTGCAGTAGCTCAAGTATGAAATTTACATTTTCTTCAAATGTGGCTGTACATTTTTTCTGTATATTTTCCGCCTGAGGATGATGTTTGTAACATTGAAGTGTCGCATTTTACTGGCTGGCAGTGATTTTGTATTTCATTAATTGACTGATTTTTAGCCAAAAGGCTTTAAAATTTTCGTCAAATTTTATCACGTGAAAATTGCAACAATTCTGTAAGGTTGAGAAATTGCAAGAGATAATATGATGGACATTTTTTTTACTTTGGATTACAAGTGGTGTGATCACCAAAGTCTGCTTCTTGTCAGGTCGGTATTGTGGCTACCTCGAGTCCTTGGTGTTGGCGTTCCTTTTTTCTTCTTCCGTATTGCTGACGTTATCTATTGCAAGCCATGCTTCATTGCGTAAGTTCTGTTTTAAAATTTACTTTCTATTGCGAATATCTAAATTACTCGTTATGAATTGTTACTTGGAACACACATTGATTTGAATTGATTAATGATATGTTATTGGAACATACATCTCCGATTATAAAACGCAGGTAAATTTTCTCAACTCAAATTTAAAGTCAATCAAATGCCGTCAGCTCTGAACGCCATGACTCGTGAATTGAATGTTAGTCAATAAAAAGCTTTGAGCTGTTGATGAAAGATGAAATTTTGTAGTAAATTAAACCAAACGCATCTTCTCACGATTTACAGTTTTTGAATGATGAATATGCTAAAATTGGGTGACTTCATTTGTTTATCCACTCTGTACTTTGACCAAAGACCTTATCAGTTTAATATTTATGAATTGCTATATTATTTTACTAACCATACACAGATATATTTGATATATAGTTCATTTATTAAAACAGTGTCACTATTCTTCTCAAGGATTATGGGTGAAAATACGAAAAATTATCGATTTTCGTTATTTTGCCCATCTTATAAAGAATTATCTCACAAATCTAACGATATCATTGGCTCGTGTGTACGTCTATTGGTTTGTCTACTAGAGTCGAAGAAAGGTTCGAAAATAATACATAAAATAAGAGAGAATTGTTAAAAAATCGGCTGTCCTGAAAACTTGGTTTTTGACATTAAAAGAAAATCTTCTTTCGCAGTTTTAAAGGTACAGGAATGGCAAATGTATCAATCGATAGGGCTTGAATAAAGTTAGAGAAAAACTGCAATCGATTTTTGAAATACTATTTAGGATGAAAATTATAAGAATACACGACGGGAAAAAGTCAAGTTTTAGGGGAAAACATGCCTAAAATTCAATAAATCAAATTATCGAAAATTCATTGCAGGGTTTCTCTAGACAATACATTTAGCTGTCTAGAAAACATGTGGTTGATTCTGTAACTTCAAAAATTGTAGGAGGAGATGCATTTTCTGCAAAACCCAGTTTTCAGTTTTTTCCAAAAAATCAATTTCCTAATAAAATTACAAAAAACACGAGTGCGGAAAATATTGTTGCATCTTTTTACACCTATGGTGGAAACTTTAAAAAAATCCGTCGAAAAATGACTAATGACGGACTTTTATTTTCACCCGAACGGTCCCTTTAAAATTGAATGAACTCAAATATTTTTAGTGTATCTTATGTAAAATGATCATTTATAATCGACAGTTGTATGCCTTGAATCATACGCTAATACAATTAGCCACATTGCGGCCACTTGTGTGGAGTACTTGTCACCGACTCAAAACTAGTGATGACCAGCACCACTCCATTGAGTTATTATTATTATATACGGCGTTTCACCACCGAAGACGCTACGAAGGCGTTCCATCGGTGTATTTGAAATTCCCCAGTTCACCATTTCCATGTACAGGGTGGATATCATTTCTGACTGCAATGAGTTGTGACGTAACCAACTCGCTCTAGACTCGCTACACCAGCAAGACCACCATTAAGACGTGACCATGTCTAGGTGGTGTCCGTGACGGGGCTGCCCTCCCTCATCGTGAGCAGCAGCGGCGCTGAGTTCGTGGAGTCCCTCGTCACGCAGATCGGCCTCGTCTGGAACGGTCAGAGCTGCTTCACTCATTTGGATTTTAGGGGCTGACAGTGATGTTATATTTTATAGATTGGCAGATTCAATTTATAAATATTGACAGATTGTATGCTAGGGTTTCTGTAGCTATAATTCTATGAGGGTTTTTCTTGTTGAAGAATTGTCTTGCTGTTTAAGGAAGGATGCCTGGTAGAACGCTTGAGCAAACTGTCACTTGAGGTCACATTATAGTTCTCACGCAGCTGTAATGTTTTGGTGTCGTCTTGCGTTCTGACGTGTCTGTTGTGTAGTATAATTTCTCTCTTTCTATCAGAAGGTAAAGCGAAAAAGAATTCTCCATGTTATTTTCTAATTATCTTGAAAGGAATAAAATTTCCATCTCTAAACTTTCATTACACTTTATCTGATAACAAACCTAAATAGCTGAATATTTATTTGCATACTTGACCAATGCGAACTGATGGTCATTTCCAGGCTCATGCGAGTCCTTGCTGGCGAACTGCAAGTCTCTGAGCGCGGCGTCCCGCCGAGCGGAGGACGTGTCAGACAGCAGCGATGTGGTGCGTGAGCTGACGTCTCGCATCCTGGCCGCCGTCGCTGCCGGCCGCCCTGTTCTTTGGACCGCCTGGCTGCCTCATATTCAATGTAAGTTTTATTATCCAGTGTAAGTATCTATCCAGTGTGAGATTAATGAATATCCAGTGTGAGATTAATGAGTATCCAGTGTGAGTTTATTAATGGGTATCCAGTGTGAGTTTATTAATGGGCATCCAGTGTGAGTTGACTAATGAGTATCCAGTGTGAGTTGATTATTGAGTATCCAGTGTGAGTTGATTAATGAGTATCCAGTGTGAGTTGATTAATGAGTATCCAGTGTGAGTTGATTAATGGGTATCCAGTGTGAGTTGATTAATGGGTATCCAGTGTGAGTTGATTAATGAGTATCCAGTGTGAGTTTATTAATGAGTATCCAGTGTGAGTTTATTAATGAGTATCCAGTGTGTGTTGATTAATGAGTATCCAGTGTGAGTTGATTAATGGGTATCCAGTGTGAGCTAATTAATGGGGATCCAGTGTGAGCTAATTAATGAGTATCCAGTGTGAGTTGATTAACGGGTATCCAGTGTGAGTTGATTAATGAGTATCCAGTGTGAGTTGATTAATGAGTATCCAGTGTGAATTTATTAATGAGTATCCAGTGTGAGTTGATTAATGAGTATCCAGTGTGAGTTGATTAATGAGTATCCAGTGTGAATTTATTAATGAGTATCCAGTGTGAGTTGATTAATGGGTATCCAGTGTGAGTTTATTAATGAGTATCCAGTGTGAGTTGATTAATGAGTATCCAGTGTGAGTTGATTAATGGGTATCCAGTGTGAGTTGATTAATGGGTATCCAGTGTGAGCTAATTAATGAGTATCGAGTGTGAGTTGATTAACGGGTATCCAGTGTGAGTTTATTAATGAGTATCCAGTGCGAGTTGATTAATGGGTATCCAGTGTGAGCTAATTAATGAGTATCCAGTGTGAGTTTATTAATGAGTATCCAGTGTGAGCTAATTAATTAGTATCCAGTGTGAGTTTGTTAATGAATATCCAGTGTGAGGTAATCAATAAACTCCAGTGTGAGTTTATTGATTACATTCCGCTGTGCAGTAACCAAGCTACTTTTTTTATTGGTAATGTAAGCTTTGTTTCTGTCAAGAGTACGATTTTTCATTGATGTTCTGCTGCGAAGATGAGGCGTCTCTTGACTTTTTTTGCTTCGAAAGTGTTTCTGCTATGCGATACTTTATAATACATGACGTAAAATACAGTATGTCCCAAAAAAAAACGAACCGAGTATTTATTTTCCCGTATAAGTAATACCCGTAATTATTTCCCTCATCAGTAGTAATCGGTAATACCGCATATTTCTGCTTGAAATTAAATGTTTATGGTATTCTTATGATGGTATTACTGATACGGGGAAATAAATTCTCGGTTTGGTTTTTTGTGGGACATACTGTATATCGTGGCCTGAGTGCAATTTTCTATGTGGTGATCTTCAATTCAGTGTAACCTGGGAGTAGTTCATTGGCAGCGATCTTTAATTCAAAGCAGCCATCGATATTACTTGGTCATGGTCTGCTCTTAGTGCTCCCTTCTAGGGACCCAGGACAGGCAATCCATTCCGGTTAATTAGGTGTGTCTGTCGTATGCTGTGGTGACTGGCGCTCCTAGAAGGTACTGTTTGGTTACCTCAGCTGTAGATAGGTCTTTGGGACTTCTCTCTTTCGTGCTACTTTGCTTCGTTGAGTTTGCACGCCTTCTTTGCTATTACTTCTTTATCTTTTTTCCTCTTCTTTCCTAACTTGCTATTTCTATGCATTGAGTCCTCTGAGAGAACACACTTTTTGCCTAGAGTCACAGTTTTCAACAGTCCGTACAAGATTTTTGCTCTTTTGAGATTGCTTTTGGTGGAGCTAAGTAGTCCTTTGCCTACTACTAATAATAATCAATTTAGTGCAGTTGCTTGTCGCAATGCAGTTGCCTAGAGGTGATCTTATTTGGCTTGATTAGAGGGTTTGTCGCTCTTCGACGATACTTTTCATGTGCAAATTATAGTTCCTTGTAATTTAATGAATCTTTTCTTACATTTTATTGCAAATAGCACAAGTGTGCGGCTTTGAATGGCTTGAATTGTTTGGTTGTACGCTGAAAAAACTCTGTCTCGTATCTAGCATTCTTTTTTGGAAAAGTAAAGGACAAGGGAGAGAAACTACAATTGTGGTACATGCGAACCCTATTGTGAATTTCTTTGCGCTTGCTTTTAGGGGACGATTTATCTGACTGAGAACCAGCGCAGGGGTGGGTAACCAGCTTATTCATCCTCAGGTTTCTTTCCCGACATCATAGTGGGAAGACTTTGCAGAAGGGGATCATTTTATTATCCGTGGATAAGGGTTTGCTTTGGCTCTTTCCGTTGTGACGGGACAAGGCACAATAATGACCGAAGAATAATCAAATGTTTCAAAAACCTCCCTAGAGCAGGCTTTCAAATGGCATTTGAGTTCTTGTGAAGTTAGCTTGCCTGTTGGAAGATAATCACATCTCTACTGACTACTTGAGCATGTGTAGCCTTCTTAAGAAAATGTTTCGCTTGCTTCTTTCAAACCCAAAATATTTATAATAGAGTGGATATGTACACCAAACCTAAACAACTTTACAAATTTCTTTCTCCTTTATTGGGGGCCCCTTAATAGAACTAATTTTGAATAAACTTTAAATAGAATTAGTTTTGAATAAGCTTTAATTAAAATTACCCCGGTACATCTATCACACATTGCCATCTACATGCTCTTTTTTCACACATCAAAACACGTCAAACCTCGGCGAGCTACTCACGCATCACTGTTTCTATTACCTCTCCTTTCAACATTGATTCATTCTCTCCTTCAGCATTTACTTTCTAAACTTCATTTACTGTGTTTTAATTTTGTTATTTTTGAATAGTTTTTCATGTCACTTTCGAATAAACATTAATTTTTTTCAGACACTCTAAACACCCAGACGAAGCTTCCTCAGCTGACTCCTTTTCAAGTGGTCTTCCGAAGAAGTGTGTGCCCACCAGAAGTCAAGTCTGAGGCATCTAACCCTCTTCAGTCTGAACTGTTTTCTCCTGGAATTACTTCGCATCAGTGCACTGCACCACCGCGTTCTGAGGGGCTCGAACGTAGTGACATCGACCCTAAGGACATGAACAGCACTGGTATAGAAATTCTAGACGTCACAGCTGGAGGCTTTCTTGTAGATGACGGTGTACTGAGTCACGTTGAAGTCATTCTACCAAAGAATTCTGATGCGAACTCTCCCGTCGCAGAGGCTGACTTCTCAATGCCATCTGTTGACTTGCTGGGGGTTGATGAAGAGAGTACTGCAAGTGTGATGCACCCGTTCAGTCACTTCTCTGTGAGTGCGACCGGCGATGTATTGGCGAGCTCCATTACCGAGGATTTATCACCAAATGTTGGTAACCGAGATAATGTCAAAGATATGCCTGTCGAGGATGCCTTCACCGTAGGAAACGTCATCACTGCAGTGGGAGGAGTAGCTGATGAGGATGTTGTCCCAGTTGGAGACGCAATGACTGTGAACGATTTCATGGCCATTGACAATACTGTAACTGTTGAAAGTGTCGCAGATGGACTTGCAGATACAGGGTCCATTTTCTCGAGTGCTCAGAATACTCGTGTAGAAATATTCCCCACGCTAGAAGCTGTCGTTGAAGATGGAGAGAATTACTTCTGCTAATGTACGGAGAAGAATTTCACATACATCAATTGATAAAATTTGAATTGATCTCTCTTGGCTTGTAAAGTAGTATTAAAAATTGATATCACTTCTCACTTGTTTTACTGCCTTTCTTGCGTTGCTGTTGAGGCAAAATCTCATTCATCGTTTGGGCATTTTGATTTGTGTGATTACTCCACGGTAGAAAGAACAGAGTAGGGTCAACCTTGTCTTTTTTTCGTTGACCGTGTGGCAATGCTGACGTCATGGCAACGAACTAATAGCAGAGCTCATATTGCATCTGACAAAACTTCTAGCGCCATATCTGGCACCACTATTGGCCTAACGACATGTCGCATTGGTGACGTCATCCAGTTTGTTTGAAATGAAGCCTTTCTATTGGTAAGCCGAACAAGAGGTGTATTTTATTTTCCCTCATAGAAAATGACTTTATCTTGTTTCTTCTACCGTGGGTTACTCTCTGTTCTGCGTGTTATACATTACTGATAGTTTTTTCAGCGTTTTAACTTACGCAACATGAACTTTTTAAGCCGTGTGATATTAATTTCACATATGAGAGGGGTATTTTGACTGTACTTAGCTCGAGTTTCGCATGCTGCAGAATAACAATAGCTTTGAGAAGTGGGTGCGAGCTTTGAGATCAATTCTAGTGAATATACCTCGACACAACGGAGAAAAGCACCATTCAGTATTTGGAGTTATTTCCTTCACGATAGTTAAATAAGTACGTTAGTTGCACATGCTGATATGTACTAGTATAACTCATTTTTTACGTCATTTTGAAATTTTGAGCCCTAGCTTAGGGTAAAGATCGCAGGTAGTTCAGAGGACATATGCATACTAGAATGTCTAAATAAGAGAGAACATCATTGACAGCCAGGAAATCGAGTAAAGAAAGAAATTAATTTCTCCAAAACTCCTTAGTAGTTTCGCCTTAGTCCTCAAAATTCAGTGGCGTAACTTTCTTGCAACAACAGCATAAAAACAATTATTGTAACTGAAAATCAACTTTTGATACTCCATCTGCGATATCCTGTTCCAGTTTTGCTTACAGAAAATCCTAAAATCAAAAGGTTCTTTGGGCTCCTTTTGCGCGTAACAGTGAGTAATATTTACCTGAAATTTTCGAAGGGAATGAGGTCAAGTGAATGTCTAGGCTACTGAAGAACTGTTATTTTCATATTTGCGAACCCATTGTGATGATTTCGCTGTATGTTTTGGGGTCATTGTCTTGCTGAAAGGTCCATTTGCGCCGGCCGTAGAATTTCATTGCGCTCGGCAGCAGTTTCTGCTCCAGTGTCTGCCTGTACGTGGAACTATTAATTCGTCAATACTGTGGAGTTACTCTGCATTGAAATGCGTTGAAATGATGATATTATATTTTTTAAAGAAAGATGTTCCACGGAACATATTTCTCTAAAAAAACATCATTATTGATCATTCAATTATTGCATCCAAGATGAGGAAATGATTTTTCTGACTTTTTATCTATGAAAGAAAGAAAGAAAGAAAAGAAAAGAAAGAAAAAACATTTATTTCCAATAAAGTACAAACATGAAACGTCGATA